>PVKS010009223.1:0-64793 GCA_004027875.1 Aplodontia rufa
AGGGAAGGGGATGGGGAGGGGGGAGGGTATATGAAGAACTCATAGGAGTCTGGTGATTGGGAAGATGGGGGAACCATCCCAGAAGCCGATGTTATTCCTACACTAGATACCCATTTAACACATGAGTTCTTCTGGGGGAAACTGCAATAGATGAAACCCATAGTAGCTTATCTATGCGTTAGCATTACCCCTGGTTAACCAAGTTTATACACATTGATTGCTACTGTTTTGACAATGTTTCCCCCTCATCTGAATCCTGTATCGCTATATACTTCTAATAAATGTGAAAAAAATAAATTAAAAAAAAGATATCTTTAATACCTAATCATATATGATTTCACTTTCCCATCCAACATTGACCCTCTTCCATTGACAAGCATAGTTGCTGCTCCAGGGAGCACAAAATATACTTGATTAGTTTCATTTCCATCATTTTGTGCCTGTGGCTCCTATCATATGGATAGTTCCTCTCTTTTCTTCTGCCTGTTCATGTTTTATTTATTTAAATATCAATGAGACCCTAGGTAAATATTTCCATCTTAATTGACTTATCTCCCCTTTAAATTCCTCCTCTTTCATCTGCATTCCAAAATAATTTTTGAAATAATTAGGCTTGGTATAACTGACTATTTTGTTTTTGTAATAGTGTTTTCAACTAGATCTATGCTTCCTGAGCAAAGAGACATATCATGAAATTCTCCTGCACATAACAATCTAATTTATTATGACTTAAATAATATTTTAGAAATCGAGCTTCTACACTAATACAAATTGCTCTAGCTTTCTGATTTTCTTTCCCTCTATCTCTTGCCTATCAATATCACTATTTGAAAATCAAGGAATATAATCTCAATTTCATACTTAAATTTTGTATGAAGAAAACATAGTGAAATCTGGAACCATTTCACTGGATGCAAAACAACACACAATGAACAATTCTAAAGAAGAGATATGAGTTTCACAGACTCAGGTACACATCTCTATTCAAAGTTGACTCAATGAGTTTGAATCCATTCCTTTCCATAGGCTCTATAGTTTTTAGGCAATTCCTTATAATTATAAATAATAATGGGATTCATTGTGACATATTCACACATGAACAATGCACAATTTGGTCTATTTCATTCTCCTGAATCTTCTCCCCCACACACTTTCCCTCTCCTCGTCCCTCTCCTGACCTCCTTTAGTCTACTGGTCTCTTTCCTATTTTCATGAAGTAACTTTACTTTCTAGTATTCATATATGAGAGAAAGTATATGACCCTGATTTTCTCAGTCTGACTCATTTCTTACTAAGCTCAATTACAGTGCTCCTCCCTCCGCAACTTAGACTGTTCTCAAGATAAGGAAATCTTTAGCTTCAGAGAGTTTTATTTCTCATAACAGCAAGAACTCAAATAGGAGTTGAGTAAAGTTCAAAATGCCAAAGATCAACGGGCTTCAAAATTCTTATAAATTTCTTTACAGTAATTATTTATTTAATTCTCTGTCCCAAACTGCTCCTATTATTTTGATGTGATACACTACATAGCTTTCTATTTTTCTACAATGGAATTTTTTTTATAAAAATATGAATAAAAAATCCCAAATCTTTCCAAGTATGCCTATATCTCTACTATGAAGCTATTTCCTGCTTCAATGAGATGGCCTGTTCCAATAATTCTGAGGGAACTCACTTGAAAACGTACCAATTCCTTGGGTTTCGTGCCCAGAGATTCTTTTTTTTTTTTTTTTAAGAGAGGGGGACAGTGAGAGAGACAGAGAAAGAGAGAAAAACTTTATTTAGTTTTTCACATGGCCTTAGTTGCTCCAACACTCAGTTGTGTACGTGGTGCTGGGGTTCTAACCCGGGTGCTCGTGCTTGCCAGGCAAGCTCGGAAACCGCTGAGCCACCACTCCAGCCCCATGTGCCCAGATATTCTTATACAGGAGATTTTGGTTGGAGTCTGGACATCTATATTTTTAATAAGCTCCTATGGTGATTTTGAAACTTGGAAATGTGTGAGACCTCGAAAACACTGCATTGTGCTATTAATACAGAACCTATGCTGCAAGATGTTTGACACTTGGAAGATACCATTTAATTTTTCATCTCAGGGAAGTTCACAATACATCATAATGACCAAAATAATATACCTAAATTTTGCACTTCAGCTAGTCCTTGTTTCTCTACTGAATGAGTCCACAAAGCATAATTCTTGACAATTTCACCAGAATGTGGGGAGCAGTACTATGATTACAATAAACTTCTTTTTTCAAACAAGACAAACTATTACGAAAGTCTTCAAGCGTTGTACATTTGAAATGGTTGTAATGCCAGTCTGCATAGCTATAAAAATTACAACTATAATTATATTAGATTAAGAGATGAAAATTACCTCTTTAACATCTATATGTTTCCCTTAAGTTAAAATTATGATATAAAATTTGTAATAGATCAATGCAAATATGTGCAGAATTCATATGCTTTATTATATTATCTAAAATTTTGAGAGTTATAGTATCTTGAAGGGTGAAATCAATAAAGGGCCTAACACTGCAGAAAAAATGTGGGATATTATAATAGCAGTGTTTCTGGATCTGAATAAATTGTTCCTAAATCAACGATTTGTGAGTGTGTATGTGTGCACATGTGCACAAGTGTGTAAGACCTATTTGAATGTTTGCAACAGAAGTGAGCTGTTATAATTGCTAAGTTTTTGGAATTTGATCCAAATAAATATAATAAGCATTATGTTCAATAGTTCCTATTTCATGATGATTATTATTTTAGGCTTCAAAATAGTGGAGATTGGTATAAATCTGGTAACTGTGTAAGAGATATTTGGGCTTTCATAAAGAATGACAGCAATTTGCTTTTAGAGTACGAAACTAAACACAATACCTACAATAGCTAGAGTTATCATTTCTCAAGGAAAGATATGAACTGAAACATAGAAATAATTTTCCTAACTCTAGATCTACATGCATGAAATCAATCTACAAGCTAAAATTCATCTCCTACATGCAGTAAGTATAACTTAACTCTAATATAAATATATATAACAAAGAAAAATTAAAAGATAGATTGCCATACAAGTTCATAAGAAGCCATATCCCAGCTTGTAGATTTATATGTGTCATGCAAACTATGGACTGAAAGAAGCCTTGTCTTAAGTGGATAACGTATGCCTTTTATTAAAAAGATACACAGGAAAGCCATTTTATAGATTCTTTTATCAGTGACACTATGAACTTAAGATTTATAAACACAGAGCATATAGGCTGAACAGTGAACACATAGTAATGTATTTGGAGAAAATGAATCGTAACAAGAAATCATAGTCCAAGATTATATCTTCCTATTGTTTTCAAATATCCTGTTCATATTTCACAATTTATTTCCACGTGAAACTTGTAGTACAGTCTAATTCAGAGGTTCACCTTGACTCTAGAGTTCAGTCTTTGTTTTTAAAAATATCTATATTTTTGATACTATATAATTTTTTCTTTAAAATACATGCTATTGAATATTAACATATCATTTTAAATATATTTTTTAAAGATAGCCTACAGGTATCAATTGTGGAAGCTTTGTTTGAAATACTAGCTTAGACCTTTCAAGTTTATTTCTTCATATATTAATACCATTTTACTGTACATTTAATACACAGACCTACAGATCTCTGATCCGTTTATAAGGTATAATCTCTGTATGAATCTAGAGTGAGATGTAAGTGAAAGTATTTTCATTTCTGAAATGTGTTTTCTAATCTCAGCACAATACAATTCTATTCAGGATCTTTGCAAACAATTTCATATAGGTTAATTCATTTGTTTTCTTAAATTTTATTGTTACTCAAAAACTAAAGTAGCCACATAAGAGTTTTAGATTAAAGTTTATCAATGTAAATCCATAAATTACTTAAGAAAATGTTGAATAATATATGATCTATTTATCCATAGGCATAAAATAAGTATTTATTGAACAGTTGGATGATAGATGACTGCATATACAGGAGTAAAGATGCATGAAACTGTGAGCATAATTGTAAAAGAGTAGAGCTATCAATCACTGTTTACTTTCTTTAACAAAAATATATGGAGCTGAAGAAAAAAAAAAGCAAGGCGCATACTAAAAATGGCAAGAATTTTAGTCTAGTTTATCTACCATGTAGGTTGTAGTAAGATGAAGGAAGTTTGGAGCAGGAGCAGAAAAACTCAAGATTTGGTAAAAACTGCAGTCAGTGAATTGACAGTGTTACATAAGCAAAGATCTTTTCTAACAAGTGTTTTCTTCACACATTTCAACTGCTTCATTGTAAAATTACAAAGCAGTAGTGATGAGACACAAAGGGACATGTCAAAAGTCAATGGCTCATTAATAGATTAAAAAAAAGAAGCATAAGAATAGGACAGAAACTATTTCTCTTGATCCACACCACAGTAACTATATGAAACCCTTTGCTGGTTTTGCTGCCTGGAATTCTTGCCCACAGTGAGTGAGTGTTGATATTGCACTGAGATGGATCTTTCTCAGGTGATATTCTCACCATCTGAATACAAACTTCTAATTTTTCATATGACTTCCTTCTGTTTTAATTGATAAAAACCTATATTTCTGTGGAAGAAATTCAAGAACCTTCATGATACAGTTGCTAAGACTTTGACTTTCTATACACAATAGACCTGCTGTTGTTGGTCATCCCATAAACCTTTGTTCCACTGCAGCTCAGACCCTACCAAGGTCCCAGATTAAACTTTCTCCTGGCTTTCCCCAGTAAAATAGCTCTATGACCATAAAGCAAGGTGACTAACTTGTTAATCCTCACTTTTCTCATGTGTGAATGGGACTAATACATACATTAGAAAGTTCATTAGTTTGTTTTAGGGCTTAAAAATTCCATGACCACTAATTACTGTAGAACGCAGAGAATATATTCAATGCATATTTATGGACTTTTTATGGATTGCTCCAGTATGTGCTGGAGATAGGGAAGTAAGTAAAACAGCAAAAATTTCCTGCCTTCATGGATTCAAGTAAATATAATAATTTCATAAATATTAGTTTATAATATTAATAATGTTTGTTGAAGCTTTGGCCTAAACGTTCTTCTCTCCTGGAAACCTGTTCTCACTCTTCCCAGAGAGCTAGGAAATCTTAACCACCCCTAGTGATGGGACCTAGAAGAGGTGATTAGGCCTAGGTGATTAGAGGTGGTTAATGCTTTTTCTTTGTTGTTTGTTTTAGGTGGTATGAGGGACTGAACCCAGTGGTGTTCTACCACTGAACTACAGTCCAACCATATCCTTACATTTTTTTATTTTGAGGTGGGGTGCCACAAAATTCTGATGTTGGCCTTTAAGTCATGACACTCCTTCTTCAACCATCAAATGGCTGTGATTACAAGTCTGCACCACTGGACTTGGAAAGTCACAAATTTTTTAAAAGGCTGAAGAGGTGTATATGGGCCCTTTTGGCTCCTCTTCCACGTTAAGATGCAGCAATGAAGCATCATTTTGGAAGAGCAGCCCTCAGCAGATACCAAATACTGTTGCCTTCATCTGGATTTCTCAGCCTCCAAAGCTGTGAGAAATATCTCTTTTATTTATACACTAGCCAATCTGTGGAAGTTTCTTATAGGAGCATGGATGGACTGAGGTTCCCAAATGTCCTCTTTACAATCTTTGTTTTAACATCTCACAAACGTTGGGGATAAGACCATGTATACCACTTCAATTCTCTATTAACAGAATCAACACAACTTATATTCATTTTTTGTACTGAAGCCCAGCCTTGTGTATAAAATGATTCCTTAGGCCCAATCACACTTGAGAAATTACTTTACCATTTGCCACTCTAAGATCAGCATTGGGGAGATTGAGCTTATATAAAAGGAGGAAACACAATATCAAGCAATCTTAAAATAACGCATATTAGTCTTTAAAGGGGCATTTTTTAAAATAAACAGACTGTCTGAATAAAGGATGTAGCCTCAATAAGAACAAAATCTTTTACTTGCCTTTATTACTACTGTTTCCTGGGAACAATACCTGACATACAGTAGGTGTTCAAAAAATGTTTGTGGGAGGACGGAAGGAAAGAAGGAAGGAGGGAGTGAGCAATAATAAAATATCTTGTGTTCTTTTGGGTACAGGTTAAACTAACCTAAATAAATACATGCGTTTATAAAATACATAGAATTACATATTTGTAAATATAATAAGTAAATGCTAAAAGTTAATAGATGAAATGCTAAAAGCAAATAGATACTTTACTCCACATTAGACAACTTCATATCAAATATATTACTTGGGTTGTTATGTCTTACATTAAGAAAATTTGTACCTCCTTTTAAATTCATAAAGATTTAGGTTTAAAAATCAAGAATAGAACACAATTTATCTCATTAAATCAAAGTAGTCAGAATTAGATGGTTTAGTTTTAGGTCAATCTTCCCCACATTTACTGGTAGTAACTTGTGTTTGCTCGTCAATAAAACTGACATTCTGCTAAATGATTTCCAATCTAGGACACAAGAAAAAGAAGAGAACATGGCAGAAGTGATATAACTTTATACTAGTGAACTCAATATCTTCACATAAACTAGTCCTCCTTTGCTTTATGTCCATAAACAATGATTCGAATATCTACATCAAAACTAATAAGAGAATAAACTGAATGACAATATTTTGAGGATCAGGAAAAGATAAATATTCAAGTTGACTATGTGTGATTCCAAGAGCTTGGAAGGGTGCCTGAGCTTAATAACTATGTGTTGATATAAAATCTATTTCTGTATGTGATTAAATATCTCATTTGTTGGCAGATTTCCATACCATTCAGACAACTCTTGTATATTCAACAACTGATCTAGAGCTCTCTTCCTCAAATGTTTACAAGGTACAGGTAGGTAGGGTAACTCAATGTGATTTGATTGTGTCAACCAGTTAGCTTCAGCCACATGTCACCCTCCCAAATATAGGTCCATTTTTCTAGGCTAACAGACTATTTTAAAGAATTGAATAAACTATCTTATAGGAAATCTGATGTTAAAATACTTGAAACTCATTTCTTCTAGAAGACACTTTGCAGATAAGAGAGGTGAAGCATGTTCTTTGTGCTGGAAGAGCAGATGGGATGTGCACGCACACAGTCCCAAAGCCATCATTTAGAAGTCTAGTGTTTTCATGCCTTGGAACAATGCTTCTTACAATTTATACTTAATTTATCAGTCTTTCCCTTCTGAAATTGGGTCATGACAAAAGCAGGGCCCCAAAGGTTTGGCTCAGGTGACCTAGATAGTTGAGGGTGAACATACACCTAGTAAACCAATGATCTTGTTCTTGGCTATAAAGCAGGGCCTGAAGTTCTTACTGAGAATGAAGAGAAAACTAGAAAGCCAAATCAAGAAATACACGCCTATGTCCCTATAGATAAGGTCTATCCAAGGACTCTGTTAACAATTATATGAATTGTATACTCTGTAACAATTATACGAAAATTTTTCGTACTGCAATTCATTTACAGCACTGAAATGGCTGTATTTGGCAAAGAACATTTCATGTGCTCTTAACATGGAAGATTTATTTATAATCTGTCCACTGCAAACAAATAATCTATTTTCTCCCTGGGCCTTATCTGGGATGCTCTTCTGCCTTTCTGCCTGGCCTGCCTTGTCACATGTTCTGACATCTGCCAGTTTTGTGACAGACACTGTGAGTGTGAAGTCTAAGTTTAAACTGTTCTATCCTCTGGGAATATCCTCAACAGAAATTTCCCTGACAGATAATACACAGTGTCTTATGCAACCTTACATAGAGTGACTTACAAAGTGAAAGAACCTGCTATTTGGGTCACTTTTTCTTATTTATGGCCTATTGTCAGAGGTTTATTGTAACAGAATTGTGGATGATTTTTTTTTATTATGAATGACCTGCAGCCACTATAAAACTATTTGACTTATTGGCAGTTGCTACAAATCAGATATGCCAGATTTGCCAGATATTCATCTTAGCCACGCATTGAATACACACTTGCACACACGTGCGCACACACACAGAAATATAAACACAATTTTTGTACGTTATTTGAAATGAAATATTGGCAAGCAATTTAAATAACAATTACTAGGAGAAACATTAAAAAAGCTTTAAAATTCCAAATTAATTTGCTAAAAATGAAAATTACACAACTTTAACCTCAAGCTTTTTACCATTACCAAAAGCAACATTACTATTGATCAAAGGGAAAGATAACGTGGTTTAGTATTAGAAGATAGGAAATGTATTTTGGAAAACACGTGAAGTAATAGTCTTTTAGACACATTCAAATATTACTAAAATTAAATAGACTTCAAAGTTATTAGTGTCTACACAGGCTAAAAATCTCGGTTATTAGAAGCATTATTTCATATGTTACTTATTCATGTTCCATGTAAAATAAGTGACAAGAGAGCCTCTGGCAAACTATCACCAGTCATTGAAAAGAAATTGTTCATGTTCATGTTCTTCTGAACTCATGTTTATGAGTTCAGAAGAACATGAATTTATATAAGTTCAGAAGAAACTACTCTCAATTATATGTTTCACCTATTTTACCTTGAAATAAAAGTATATACTTTTCAAGTTGTCACAGCATGAATTTTCTATTAATTATGTTTTTAATGAGAATTTATTTCAAACTGAGTGATTTAACTTATATATCAAGGCATCATTTTGGTGCATGTGTTGGTAACGTTACAAGAGTAATCCATGAACTGTTCAAGAAAGACAAAAATTGTTACAGGATATTTAGGATCCATTTAAGATCTTAGTATCTCCACTAGATTCTTTCCATGATTTTCATTAGAGAATCACAATGGCAAGGGAGTCTTCATATGCAAAACAGAAATAAGGGGATTCCCCTAAATGGTTGGTCCCCTTGTTGGTAAGTGTTCTTCCCACCTCATCCACTGTTGACTTCTTAATGAAGCAGGCCTGTATCCCTAAACCTGAGAGGATGTCACTATGTGCCTGGTCAGAAGCCAGGTCAAAGGCCAGGTTAAAAAAAATAATAAAATTGATTCTTTCTTTCCTTCTCTCTCTCTCTCTCTCTCTAAATTCAGCTTCTCATTTTTAATAAATTTAATTTTTTTCCTTTTAAAATTTTAGCAGGAGATTTCTCCCTTACAAATTCAAATCTGTCTAGTATGTGTGCCATGTAATTTATAACCCTTATTCCTACTTTAATTTTAATTTCTCAAAATATCCTGCCTTTATTAAAATTATAGCATGCCTTTTGTGCCCTATTAAAACAATATTCTCATTTATTAATGGAGGCTCTTAAGATCTGCCCAGACCTTTAATTCTGTCATTACTACCTTCACTAGTAAGGGCAATGTACTCATTATTTATATTATCTCCTTCTATAACTTTGGTAAAGTCATAAATAACTTCTTCATATTTCCTACAGAATATAATAAAAGGTGTTTTATCTTTTTATGCAGAGGTGATGATTTAGGTTTCTCTTCAGCAACATGTGCTGTGAATTCTTTTGTATTTCTTTGCTGTAGCAACAAATACCATGCTCTAAACATGGCTAGAAATTTCATGACTACATTTCCATATTCCATCCTTACATTTTCAAATGGGTTCTCCCACTAATTGATTTGAACTCTACTGATTTTTAAAGATAAAATTTAACTTGGAGGACTTCCTAGATATATGTGGGCATACTTGATGGTTCTGTTCCTGTGATTCCAGAATACTTTGTGTGAATACATGTCTTATTGCACACACACACTAGTCTCTTGTTTAATAATTTGTGTTCTTGTGCATACTACCAAAGCCCGAGTTCCTTGAAGTCTAATAACCATATCTTATCCTCTGATTTTCATAGAAGGATAGATGGACAGATGATATATTATTCTAATATAAACACACAATTCTTATAAATTGATACATTTTAAAGAAATCAACACATCAGTAAATCTCTAATGACATGACTGTACTCTGGTATATCAACAGGTCTTACAGCATTTGAAATAACTGACATCCCAGAAAGTAATTTACTTGCTGAGCTGTCACCCTTGTTGAGATCAATTTAGTGATCTCCTTTTAAGCACAGATTTGGAAAGACACATGAAAATTATCAGTGGAGCATTTTATTATTCATTATTCATATGTTTACTTAATTACAAAGCGGAAGTTAAAAATTCACTACTATATCTCTGGTATTTTTATTTTGCGCCTAGAAGGCATCTCACATTATGCTACAAGCTGCCACAATCTGTGATTTCTCTCTAGATATATTTCCAATAAAAAGTCACTGACAAAAATGGAGTGACAGAGGGTGACTTTAAAGTCGACCACTCAGTCACAGACATGCTCCTAGAAATGCATATGTGTCCAGGAACCTAATGGCATACCACTGAGTTAACTGCTAGCAAAATGAAGCTGGTAATAATGTAATCAACTGCAAAAGTGCAACCAAGTAGGGTTATCCATGATTCTCAGAATCATAATAGCAGCATATTTCCCCTAGAAAAAGTGCGCATACAAGACAGTGCCCTTTCCCCTCCCAGGAGAAAAAAATGCAAGCAGTTTGCTGCATATTTTGAGTTTAACACTGTCATGCATGTGTTAGACAAGAGCATAGTAAACAGCTATGAACTTTGGTCCTCAGTTTTTCTCACATAAGAAGAACATTTGCTGAAGTGTAAAAAGGAGAAAATAAAAATAACTTCAAAGAAAGTAGGAAGCAAGAAGGACAGATATTAGCAAGGATAAAAAGAAGGATTGAAGGAATGGCTATCATGTAACGGCTCTTTCATATATCAATTTCTACCAGGTAATATTAGGCAGCAATTTCAGTTCAGAACCCCAACACTTTCTTTGTGTGCAATATTCTTACTCAGAATGCAATAATTTCTGAAAAAACAACCTTCATGCAATGTCTTTTGTCAAAAGAGGCAACAGTGTCTGAAGCATGCCAACTAAATATACCTTGAATCACTCATGTGGCTGTTCTTGAATACCACAATACAGCCACAGAAACTTCTAAGTCAACGGACTCCATCATGTAATTTAAAATAGGTAGTAGGAAGATCTCCCATGAGTTATTTTGACTTTTCCCCCCAATAGTTTCTAAGATATTAAGTAAGAAATACCTTCTACAACATTAAGTTTCTGATTTTCCGAGAGAGAATATTTCAAATAAGGACACAATCCAGTACAATTAGAATTTTCTTGAATTTAACTTTCTGAATATTTTAGCAGATTTGATGCACTGTTACCAGATATTGGGATACTACTCATGCCTGGATATTAATAATTCTCTAAAAGTTGGGTAGCTTGAAGCAAATTCCATACAGCTATCTGATTAAAAGTGTAAATGTTGATAGTCAAAGAATGGTAGAACTCAAGCAAACATGCTTGTTCAAATGGAAAACTTAAGTGAAATATATGTAGTCTTCTACCACCACACGGCTTGCATAGTTGGACAAATTCTGGTATAAAGACCCTTGTATTAAGATCCCTTGGCTGCTTCCATACATTTACAAGGCTCAGTCTTTTTGCTAGATCTATTGGGACTAAGAAGCAATTTAGATGTAAGGGACTGCTGTGTTCTAGTTCAAGGTTATTGGACAGGAGCACTAAAAGGTTCAGTGTGAGGTTGGAAAACTGGTTTAAGAATAAAGTTAGGGAAATTAAGGCAATCAAGGAAAATAAACAGTATTCAACAAATAGTACAAGTGTTTTTCAGTCTTCTAGATGGAGACAGAAATATGACAAGACTGTCTAATTTTAAAGATTAAAGTAGAAGCAGATATTAAGAAGCAGCAAAATATAGTACAAAATCTACCAGAATCCTGGTACATATGAAGGGTAAGGAGATGAACCAAGGAAGCATGATTCAGGAGACTGCAGTATGTGATATAAGGATAACAAAGTTCTCACGTACATTAATAACTCTAGGATTTCTGATCAATAGCTTACCTAAATTACAGTCATTTTCCCTATAACTTATATGTCAGAAAAATAGTCTTTTATTTTCAAGTTAGACTAAATTTCTCCCCAGCTTTGTGCCACTCAGAGTGGTTAAGTTCTACTTTACTATGTATATTGAAGAGTGATCATTTTTATTCATTTTCTGTTTCCCACCATGAATTCATCTTTTACTCCGCCCAATAATATTTGGTTACTTTTCCTGAACACTGCTGGAGCACTTCTGTGTACTCTTCTCCAGGCACATTGTACTAAAGGATAAGGAAATACCTCGTGCTTCCCTGCAATCATGTCAGTGTTGACATACAGAAGGTTCTCAATGTTTATTGGATGCTCTACAATGGCTTGCAAGAAAGTGGTCAAGAGTATTAGAGAGAAATCTGTGTCCTCCATAGTGTGATATGAAGGTTGCCACCCTTCTCTGCCTGCCTTTGCTAACATCTTCCCCTCCACCCCGGAATGATGGCAATGTCACCTCAAACACTGGCTATAAAAACTACAAAAAGATTATCAGTGAGGATTTTAGGAGAGACAGATATCCTTCTTAGACAAAGTAGGAAGAAAAATTTAAGTCTCAGTTTGCCAAGAAGATATTAAACCAATTTACTAGGTGTCTTAAGACCTAAAACCAGGGCTGGAGTAGCTTCAGCAGTTACATTGTCTGCCTGGCATGTGCAAGGACGTGAATTCAAATCCAGGCACCACATACATAACAAAGTGTTGGAGCAATGAAAAACCACATGAAAAAGCTAAATGAAATTGATTCTGTCTCTGTCTCTCTCTCTCTCTCTCTCTCTCTCACTGTCCCTCTTTCTTAAAAAAAAATAAAAAAGACCTAATACCTAATGTTTTAGTAAGCCTTTTCACCACTGTGATCTGACAAGAACAATTAGAGGGGAAAAGTTTGTTTGGGAACTTAAGAGTTTCAGAGCTGGCTCCATTCCTTGGGGTGACTTGAGACACCACATTGTGGCAGGAGAGAGGTGGAGGGAAGCCAGCTCAGAACACCACACCAGGGATCAGAGCAAGGTTCCACTCACCAGATACAAAATACAAACCCCAAAGGCACACTCATGAAGACCTACTTCCTCCAGCCACGCCAACCTGCCTTCAGTTAACTCAGTTAACCCCTATTAGGGGATTAATTAATGGATTGGGTTAAGGCTTTCATGACCCAATAATTTCACATCTAAGTAAGACTTCTTGCCTTGTTTCACACACGAACTTTTGAGGAACACTTCATATCTAAACCATAACAGCTAAAAAAATACCTTACCTAGAATTTCATATTCCCAGGAAAAATATTTGGTGCATATTTTCTTGACATCCTTAAACCCTCTTTGTAGACATGATAGAGCTCAAAGATTCTATCTAATATAATACAGCCCATGAACTCCAGAGGAGTTCCTGTAATACCTGATGTTCCAGACCACTTGCTTTAAAATAGAAGAAAAAGATTTATGATAGACACCCTCATAAAAGAAGACTAAAAGAATGCTGAAATCTTTCTTTTGTTGAACCCACTTCAGAAATGAACTATTATTATCTGAGCTATGGTATTCACAAGGCTGGGTAGAATCAAGGCAGGAAATAATACTAAAATAAGCCATAAATTCAGGTTTGCACTAGCCTACTGAAATTTCCAGGTATTTTCAAAACTTCCTTCTCTAAGCAGGCAAGGTTTTCTTGCTAAGATTTTTAATTCTGTTTATCCTTTCCATATAGAAAAAACTTAGTGTCTAAACAATTGTGACAACCAAAAGAAAAATGTTTTATAGAGTGTAAAAATAATAAATGATATTTATTGTTGTTTTATTTCCTTCGAGGAATGAATTATTTTTTATTAATCCACTGTTCATGATATTGATAAAAATATGAATCACTGATATTATTCTAACTGCAGGATGGCTGGGTACTACAGTAGTCACCCATATCTATAGAGGATATGGTACCATTAGCCCAGTAGAGGCCTGAAACCCGTTGATGGTACTAAGCTCTTACTATATATACATACCTATAAGACAGTTCACTTTATAAATTAGGCACAATAAAAGGTCGACAACAATAAAATAGAACAATTATAATAATTATTGCTATTAATTGCTAAAATAAAATTGCCAAAATTGCCAGTCCTGTATTTTGGGGTCATTATTAAGAGAAATAATGGTCTCTAGAAAACAAGCACTACTATCCCATGAAAGCTGATCTGATTACTGAGACAGCTGCTCAGTGACTACAAGATGGATGTATCATATGATGGGGACGTGCTGGAAAAGGGATGATTTGCATTCCAAGTGGAACAGAGGGATAGCATGAGATTTCTTCATGCTCCTCAGAATAACAGGTGATTAAAAACTCACTAGGATGTGGAACTTTAAAAAGCTGATCTCACAGAAATTGAGTAGAATGGTGATTACCAGAGACTGGGAAGAGTAGAGTTGAGAGGGACAAGCGAAGTTTGATAATTGGGTATTAAGCTACACTTAGGAGCAAGATTTTCTGCTGCATACAGTAAGGTGACTATAGTATTAGTAATACACTACACATTTCAAAAAGCTCAAAGAAAGAAAGTTGAATATTTTCTCCATAAAGAAATGGTACATGTTTGAGAAGACATATGTTTAACCTGATTTAAGCATTTTTCAATATATGCATTTATCTAAATATCCTATTACCCTGTTAATATGTACTGTTTTTTTGTTTTTTTAACTATAAATTAGGAAATGCAAATATAAATTTTATAAAGGTTAAAAAATCTGATGAATTATTTCAGGAATATTCCATTTACTGTTTTCAGATTACAGTTGACTGGGAGTAAGTGAAACCATAGTATAAGGGGGATGGTGTACAGTTATATTTTCAGAAAAATATGTTTACATATACCAGACTTTGTTCTTGCTATCTAAAATATTTTTAAATAAAATTTAAGTTATTACATTTAAATTGTATGAGTATTAAATAAATAAAAGTATCTTTTAGAAAAGGATTCAGATCCCAAGCAGAAAAAGGATTAAGATATTAATGTGCTAATGTCACCATTTAGAGATTTCAAATTTTATAGTAGTTTATTCTCCTGTAGCATTATGGATATTTTATCATTTGCAGTAAATTTCAAATTGACCAAAAAAAAAAAATGTTGCTCTTCTCAGCAAAATATGGGAAATGAGAAATCCTTTTTCCTATTCTAAATACAAGTTTGTCTTCTGATTTGCTCTGACCAAATACATAAGTCAAAAGTATAAACTCGCTTCTGAACTGAGGCTTCAAGGAGAATTGCAATTTTTATTAAGTTCTTGGAAACCCTAATATCAGCAGCTATGTGAACAAGGTCTACCTTGACTATTCGATGGTGAGAGAAATGTGGTACACTCAACCTGTACCATGTTAACAGAGGTAGGAGAGAAATCTGAACATAACAGTATTTAATATATCCCAGCTCATGACCAAGATCATCAATGGCCTAAGGAACATGACAAAGCCCTGCAAAGATCAGCTTTGTCTGAGCAGGTCAGCAGAAGTGTGAATATGACCAGCAGATTCAGGACCTACAATAATGGTTATGGTTTTACAGAGGTGATTTGTGACAAGTCAAAAATTAATTGAGACATTATTTTTGCATTCACTAATTATTGAACACTATAAATTTACTTTGTGCTTGATTTCATGTTAGGAAGTAGAGATACACAATTGAACAATTCATAGTCCCTTGTTTTTGAGGGATGTAGTCAAGTAAATAAACTTTTTTTTTAAAGGGAGAGTTTTAAGAACAAGACAGTCAATTTTTAATTTTTATTTTTTCATTTGTTTTTTGTTTTTTTGATACTTAGTTGTGTATGTGGTGCTGGGGTTCCAACCCAGGTCTTCCTGTATGTCAGGGAATTGCCCTACCTCTGAGCCACCTCTCCAGCCAAAAGAAGTAAATTTCTAAGTAAGAAGTACTATGATTATCCAGTTGCTCATTTTAAGAAGTATCCCTTTAAACAAATTGTTCACATCTGTACATTCTTATTCATGCACATCTCTAAAGTTAAAATAGCCAAACTGATGACTCTATTTAAATATTGTGTCCTGATCTGGTACCCACCATTTTCCAATTACTTAATAAATCAGAATAAAATGAAATGTAATTACATTATGTTTTCCTCTTCCTGGGTAACAAAAACAAATAAAAAACTTTTTTTTTTTCTATTCAAGCAGGAATAGGAAAGAGCAAAATTCTTTCAAAAATAACAAGGCAATTTGGCAATTAAATTATTTATTGCAACTGGACATAGATTCTAAGAAATAAAATGCTTCCTGTGCCTGCATTCTCTTACTTCTTAATGTTTTAGAAAGACCTTTAGAAGCAGCTTTCTTTGCTGGCGAGTAGTAAATTCAAACTGATGCTTGAACATGGAACTAGATATCCTAACACTCATAACATCTCTCCAGACTAACCATTTCCAAGGAAAACCTTTTATCGGTGTTCAGGGAAGTTTAATTTCATCTGAGACCAATCACTTCAAGGAGTTCTAGTTGAGTTAGCACTGGTCTTTCTCCTTGAATTACTGAGTGTGTCATCCCTGGGTTTGGGCAGTGAGGATAAAAGTCATGTGCAAGTATTGATCTCAGCCTATTCCCAAACGATAATGAATTCAAAGATTGGTGATGATGGAGGATTCTAACTCACTTGGTTACACAAAGATTTAATTTCAACACCCAATATTTCAATTTATTTTCAACAGATAATCTGAAACAGAAGATATACTTCACACATGTGAATGGAATTTGAGAAATGATTGTGTTGCCATGGCTAAGGTATAGTTTGGGGCCTGGAGCATTGGTTCACTGGTTACAGCATTTGTCTGGCATGTGTGAGGATGCGAGTTTGAACCCCAACACCACTTATACAGTGTCAGAGCAATGAAAGCCACATGGAAAACTAAATAAAATTGATTCTTTCTTTCTCTGTCTCTCACTATCCCTCACTTAAAAAAAAAATATAGTTTGGATGTTTGAGACTTCAAGTCTGTTGCCATATGGAAATTATTTTCACCAAAAGGTTAAGGCCTCTTAATTTATTTTAACCTGGTTTTTGCTAACCCTTATGAACAACAGTCTGTCAGGAGAGGAAAATCTGATTACCAGGAGTTTTTCACCTTTCTGCATTTCTATAATATCTGTACAAAAGGAGGCACTAATAAATATCACTAGATTGTACTTCCAGATTCCTCAACCTTTGTAGGAAATACAAGTACTTATTTGTATAGCCCTGGATGTAACAATATTAATCTTTAATATTTAAACTACAAAATGCAAATTTAATTTCATCTTGCTTGAATGAGAAGCAACTGTCATGTACTTCACACTATAATTGAGCATAACATTAAGTAAATAGTAATAAAGAAATTAATGAAAGCCTACTTGTGTTAACATTTGACAATCAAATGTCTTGTCCTAGTAGAGTGGTAGTTTTTTCCAAAATGTCTTCTAAGTGATCTCCTAGAATATATAGCCCCTTAGATGGAGTTCATATCATTATTCTATGATAGCTAGATTATTTTTTGTTTTCTGGAAAACATAAGGAATCTCTAATAGTTTGGCGTAAGTAATATACACTCTTGAGTAAGTTTAGTAGTTTAGTAACTTTTCTAGTTAACAAAGTAATCATAAGGAACCAGGAAGACTGACGTGAACCTAGGTTTTTGAGCAATGTTAGTACTAAATACAATCCTAAAGAAACAACAGTGAAAAAAATCAACTTGAAAAATGTCTCAGTGAGAAAATTTTGCAGAAAACATTTGATGTGCAGTGAATTTTTAAACTTCTTGTTTTGCTTTTTCTCACATCAGCAAATGTGCAGTCAATACAGTATGTGAAAAGACTCATATATAATTATGTATATAAAAGACTATAAATACCCATTCAATTTTTTGCTACTTACAATGCTATGTCCATAGAATATTCTGGAATAAATACATGATATCCAAAGAAGATCATAGGTAGAAATAGATCATTTTTATTTTAATTAAGCCAATGTCTTGCATTTTAGTCCTTGTGCTCAGATTCAAGAGTGGTCAAAATATTAACACAGCTACTTTTATGAATTACATGTACATAAACAGAAACACATACACAAATGTGCTTGGATTCACCTTTTTACTGTATATCATCTCTGTGCTAGGTACTGCCCAGGATTCAGGGGATACTAATTAAACACCAGGGTCCTCTCAGGGGGAGTGGAACAGATCCTTCCTTTAGGGCAGGTGCAGTGGAAATATATCTAAGTTGCCAGGTTGAATGAGACTCAAGCAATTGGACAGAGTTGGGAAGGAGAAAATAAATCAGTTCACATTTACTCTAGTGACTGGCTGGGATAAGTAGAGGAAATGTCAATTAATTGATTCTAAAGGTGCATAGAAGCTTTTGCACATAGGAAGTATGGACCTGGCTGCAAGATCGGCTCTTTTTCTGAGGTTCTGTTGCTGCTCTAGGAAGGACTAAATTTCACTCAATTGCGTAGATCGATTTGATTTAGTGTTGTACTTATGTGTACTTTGTACTGTGAACCAATGATCTTGTTAGGACTAGAAGTGGCAAATCCAATGTTCTCTTAGTGTTCTATGGTGTGTCTGCTCTCTGTTTTCTTTGCAAGTACTTTTTAAGCCTTGGTTGTATTTGTAGTGATTAATTTATTGCAAATTCAAATAATATGACCCGTTAAATTACTTAAGCAGGTAAGATAAAACTATCAAACACTGAAATGTTTGCGAGTCATCTGTCCTGGTAAGGTGGCAATAATCTATAAAACTGGCTACTTGGGAGGCTGAGGCAGAGGGACTGCAGGTTTGAGGCTACGTTGGGCTATTTAGTGAGACACTATCTCAAAGTAAGTAATTTAAAAAGCTGGTGATATAGTTCAGTGGTAGAATGCTTGCCTACCATAGATTGAATCCCCAGCACAGAAAATAATTTAAGCATAATATTTAAAACCCCATTTCAAGGAAGAACGCTTACACACTTATTCCTTTTTCCTCAGTGAGGCAAATTTTCTAGTTGTTTGAATGGATGATTTGACATACTGGTCTAGGGTAGGTATAGAATCCTATTTACATAGTATATGTAAAAAATAATGTTGTGTTTTACCACTTTTTAGAAAAAAAATTAAATTTCTAGATTACATTTTTGCCCTTCAGTGTCTTATCTTACGCATATCCTGGAAATAACAATGATATACTGATCCAGAGTATGAAGAATATGTTCATTCATATACTGTATGCATTCATGTACTTGAAATAATCACATGAATAAAATACACTTCTTACTAAATGCAGAACTCTCTATAATGTTCTACATAACACATTCTATTTCTTTAACAGTGCTCATTGTGATCCATTAAGTTTATTTGATAATTTACTAACAGGACATTGAAATTTAAAAAAAAATAACTCTCCTTACCAATGGAGACACTAAAAGTTGTGAAGTACAGTGGTATTACTGTTAGTTGAGTAGGATCCATTCTAGTATCTGGGTGGACATTGGATTAAACAGGAAAACAAGTAGGAGGCAATTTCAGTATCCTTTTGAAAGATAATATTTTCAAAATTAAAGCAGAATAAGTAGTTATTGAGAGGAGAGTATTAAGATGCATCAACAATTTACTAGGTAGAATCAACCTTTCTGAAGGGTTATGAGTAGCTAAAGAGTTGGGAAAAGGTAAGAGGAGAAATGAACCAGGGCCACAGAAATTGCAATTTTAAAACATGATGGACCTAGAACATGATGAATGCTGATATTGCCAGAAGAGCAACAGAAAATACCAGAGGATGCTCAGCTTAATGTCTCTAGGATGTCTATTTAGAGATATCCATCTGACATTTGAGTGTTAGATCTAAGGTTCTAGAAAGAAGTAGGAGAAAAAGTAATCAGGATATTAGGGGCTATTAACACATATGAAATCATCTAAGGGGAGAAAGTGCAGAATGAAAGCAGCAAATGTCAGTTGCAGTACTTGGAAAATAACTAATATCTGAAGAGAAAGCAAGGTGGAATTTGGAGGATCAGGAAAAAACAATGACTCCAAAGGACAGCAAATAATTTCCAGAACTTAGGAGAGGTCAATTGTGTCAGTGACAGGACAGGAGACATGACCATTAATAACTCAACATGGAATGCTCCTTGTCTTTGGAATTATAAGACCATTGATTTAAAGAAAAAAAAAAAAAAAAGAGCAAGAGATAATTCCACAAAACCCCTGGGAAAGAAGCTACATTGCTATGTGTAGAGGAGAAAGTGTGGCCACACAGCTTACAGCCCACTCTGTGGGAAGTGTGAATGTGAAGAACTAAGAAAATAGATAAAATATGAACGTATGGGAGTAAAAGAAAGAGTCCTTTAATTTCAGTGGTTTGCTTTCTTTACATTTTTGTCAAATGTAGATTCAGAGTTTCAGCAATGCATTGGGAAAGCCAGAGAAAATGATGAAGAAAGTTCACAGAGTTGCTAGGAGAGGAGTTTTTCACATAGCAAAATGTATTCCTGTGCATGTCAAGCATTCCTTCAGGAGAGTTTTAGTATTAATTAGAATAACTGGAACACATCCAGACTCATCATAAAATGTGGAGAAGTAAACAGTATATATTGTGACTAGTTAAAGATGGCCAAATATCCTTTTTCATTTTTCCTCTTGGGAGGTTGTGTCTATGTTGTCCTCCCTTGAATCTCAGTGGACTTGGGACTTCTTTGACCGAAAGAATATGGCGAAAGAATCTATGCCAGTTTCTGAATCTAGGCCTTAAGAAACAGGCAGTTTCTATTTCCTGTCTCTTGGAAGAGTCTACCTGAGAACGTTTTGCTGCCCTATGAGATCGCCACCCACCCTTAAGGGGATCATACCAGAGTGGCCAGTTGTAGACACTGTGCTCAATAGTCCCCACTGAGCCCAGCCTTCAGCGATCTCAGCCAAGATTAGATATGAATGAAGTTTTGTTTTGTTTTATTTTACTTATTATGTCAGTCCTTCTGACTACTTAATAACAACTATTAACCTTTGTCAAAAACACATGGAGTAGAAGAATTACACAGATGAATCCTGACCCCAAAAGTCAAGAAATAAAAACAATGGCTTTTGTTAGAAGCTACTAAGTCTTGAGGTAATTTGTTATGCAGCAGTAACTGGAACACATTTTTAAAATATTAATAATTCTATTCCATATATGATTCAGATTAATTATTTCAACAAACATTACAAACAGCCCCCACTAAACATGTCCCATTTGCTCCTCAATATCTTGGCAATTTGTCTTAACTCCTTATTCACATTTTGCTTAGGGGAACATACAATGAAATTTTTCCAGTGTTGATTATGCTTCATTCAATAGTGATCCATGGTTGCTTTATAGCAAAAATTGAGAATTTAGCCTTTATTATAAATCTGAACACCAAAAGGAAAATAATCATACTTAAATTAGCATTTTTAGAACTCATTATCTATACTTTAAAGTTGCTGCTTCATGAAGAATAACAAATACATATCCCGGTGTGTTCAAAAGTATTGCAATTTTTGATAACACATATTCCAAACAGACTGGTGGAAAATAATTATTTAATGCTGCATCAATATGAATTATAGTGGAAACTGCTACGTTACTGCTTATAAATAACACTTCTTCACATGATTCTCATTTTGAGGAAAAATCACATATGGATAAGAGCGTTGGTATTCAGAGTAGATTATTTAAGTATTTATATCCTCATGGAAATTGGAGCCACTTGAACAAGGTAAATGATATAAAAATCTCCACAGAGGCTATTTTCTTTTTCATTTGTGTGGTTTCCTGCAGACTATAATAACCAATTGTTTTATGACTTAAATGTTGACTGTGAACATTCTCACTGTGGTAAATTTGGGCAAAAAACCACAGGAAATAGTGATGCAGTAAATGGAATTTTCCCCCTTGAGTCAGTATTATCTCCTATACCCAGCAGTGTGTCAGAACTCACATGCTGTTTGCATTAATATTTTGGGAGAAATGAAGAAAGGAAAATGTGCATTTCTTTTTCCTCAATTTGTACTCACCTTCCTACCACCATTAATGACAGAAATTTGGGTATAGTAAATACTGGTAAGAGATCTCTCTTGGTAGATAGATAGCTAGATGAAGCTATCCCTTTCCACTACTGGTCAGAAAGTCATATGAATTCCAAGATTAGATTTTTAACTGGTTGGTGGCCCTCAATTGATTATTTCATATGAAATTTAATGTCTATAAAGCAAATAGTATCAATTTAATCATCTTTTAGGATCAAAGATTGTTATTTTGACATCAAAATGAGCAAGTTTGGGGAATTAAAAGTTTAAAGAAATAATATTTATGTTAAATTGCTTATGGCATCCATTTCTGCTTAGATTCTATGTCGAGTGAGCACTAATTTGGCTAACAATAGTAGAGTGATCCTATTATTTTATTTTCTTGTAGCTAAAAATAAAATATGCTTTTGATTGCAATTTTCATTGCTTGGACTGTGATAAAAAGTGCTGAAAAATAATGCTATATAAAGCAACCTGAGCTGTGTTGTTCTTCTGCTAATGACCATTTCTCTGCTTAAACGGAAAACCTAATTAATGTTATATACAATTCAAAGAGATACTGTTATGTAAGATGTCAGAGACAGAATGTTTTGTCAGCGTATGATTAGCCAAATACGTAAACTTTGCAAATACTTGCTTTTCATACAGTCAATAATATTTTGAATTTCAAAGGATTGTGTTTTTTTAAATTTACTTGCTTTTAACAACTGAATCATAAAATGATGGGTAATCTCCAAAATTTCATGTGAAAATTATTATTATGTTCTCTTATTAGTGGGCATAAAATTAATTGATTTAGTAAGATAAATAAGACACAAATCTTTTAATCATTGGACAGATATTTACTGAGTGCCTAAAACCTATCAGAGATAAAGTTATGAACAAATTTCCGAAATGATTACCCTTTACAAACTTATATTCTAATGCTGAAAATAAGAAATAAAAAGAAATGAATGAAATATAGCATGTTGAATTTTAAGTGCTAAGAAGAATAGTGTAGGATGAGGGATCTGATAGGTCTAGAGGAAAGAGTGTTCTATTCCCTGTAGTTTAGTCAGGAAGATTTTTCAGAAAAGGTGATCCCTGGGAAGAGCAGAAGGAATGAGGGAAGAGCCATGTGGTAGTGTCACACAGACAGACTCCCGTCCAGGGAACAGCATGTTCCAAGGACCTGAGAAGGTGAAGTCCACCTGACACGAGTATGAATAATAAGAAAGTTAGTGACAGCCACATGAACGGATGAACAAAGGAAGTGAAGGGGACAGCAGAGTGAGGACAGAGGATGCAGATTCCAGAGGACCAAGAAAGCCATTCTGAGGATGTTGTGATTAATTCTCAGGAGGATGATAAGCCATGCCAGTGTTTTGAGCCAAGGAGTGATATTTTGTGTCTGGTTTTGAAAGATCACTTTGGATGTTATGCCTAATTAGATACATAAAGTGGAATTATGTTGGTTTTAATAACAAAGTAAAGTAAATTCAGAATTTCTCATGTTGAAAATCATTACAAGAGAATGAGACAAATCCGGCTCAAAGGTTCAATTTAATAGGTAGTTTTCAAGATATTTGCAGTGCATTTTATGGTTCTAATTGTACTCAATCTTGAGGTCTTGTCATTATTATAAGCCCTAATGTCAAATATGAAAATTAGAGTTTCTCATTAGGGAATTCTGAAAAGTTCTTGGGTGATCTTCCATTAGCCTCACTTTTACTTCCATTTATAGTCTTGCATGTCTTTCAAGGTCTAAATTACTGTTCATCTAGCTCTTACCCAGCTATGAGTAATTTCTAATAGACAGATCCTCAGTTAGCTTCTGCATAGCAAAAAGCATGGATGTACTAATTGCATCTCAATTAGCTTACATCATATCTCTTACAGAATTTCAAAACATGATCACTACCATATTAAAGACTCAGAGAAAGGACAAATATTTTTTCTACATATTACTGTGAACAGGAATCAAATGCCTGCATTTCTTACCACATGAAAATATTTTTTAAAAAACTTACAAATAAATAATGGATAAGGTTTTCTTTTTTGTGCACTGTCAGAAAATACCACAGAGACAAGATACATTTTCTTTGGAATAGGGGTATAGGTAACAGGTGGTGGGATTGTCCATAAGAAACAAAACCACAGGTTCTTGTCTCTGCTCACCTGAGATGCTGTGACTTGCTTACTTCAAAATAATTAGAATAGATTGTAGTTTCTTAGCAGCAAGTCACTCAGCTGGCTTCCTTTAATTTCTTTCAGTTGGTTCATAAAGAAGATAGCAGAATGGCTTTCAGACAGTGAAAGAGGAGATAAGTTGGGACAAAAATAAAGCCAGTTTATAGCAAAACAAGTAGAAGATCTTTAGAACCAGATGAGATGAAAACTAATTGCAACTTACACAATAGGTTGCACTCACTATTTGAATTTCAAAAGACACTGAAAAGGGGAAAACATGAAGTCCAGTGACCTGTGAAAATCTAAAATTATTAAAAAGATGCTATGCAGTCCTCAGGAGATTCACTGTTTTATTTTTCCCTACATTTCCTCAAAGAAGTCAGTGAAGTAAGTAAAATATTCTACTTTATATATGAAATATCAGATGTTTCCATTAATAGTTTCTCACCATATTAAAAATAAGACAATTATAATGCAGGTAGAAGGTTTAAAAGCCTCAAAAGTTACAGGCAAGTTGGTCAGAAATATAAGATGAAGAAAGAATATTACTTAGAACCTTTTTTTGGCTTTATTAATACATACTAAGCACCTATGATTTGACAGGGATAATACCAGATTTTAAGATGAAGTTTTGAGTAAGAAGGGCCTTCTTTCATGAAACTCACACCAAATGAGGACATAGATCACACACACAATTACATAAGCTAATGGAAAGAGATTTCAGAAGGCAAAGAAGAGTGTAAATAAAGCAAAATTAGGAGAAATGGTCAACATTTGCAGGATGAATTGAGTGATACTTTGGATTCGGGAATGAGGGAAGGGATTCCTGAAATGTCAGTTGAAATGAAATGCAAAGGACAAGAAACAGCCATTGGAAAACATACTGGGCAGAGGTCACAGTATGTTCTCCTAGGAGAGAACATCTGAGGCATTAAGAAAGCTGGAGTAGTTGGAATATGGATTGTGGAAAGGGTACGACAGGAATTGGTTCAAGAAATGTTAACAGTGATCAAACTTTGAATTTTAATTCAGTTTGTGGTAAAGCTACTGGAGGGTTCTAATCTGAGGACTTGATTTATTTTACAAAAGAATTACTGTCTGAACTCTGTGTGACCAAGATCAAAGTAAAAGTTAGGTTAGGGCCTTAGTCCAGAGGAAAGACCAGGATGTCCCAGAATAAGGTTTAAGGTGTCAAGAGAAAATATAATGAAGAATGAAATATTTCAAAGGCCCTTAAGCACTTTAGAATCATCCACTAGCACATGTACAATTGATATGCTAATTACAGATCATTCTGAGCCTTTGATTAATATTGGCTCCCTGAGGAGTCTTATTAAGCAAATATTTGCATCATTAAGACTAATTGATTTTCTTTTAGACATATAAGCATTTTATAAGCACATGTACCAAACATAAGAGAAGGATCATGTAGAGAACATTATCTATCACAGTTACCTAGACAGCTTCAGAGCGCTGGAAGCTAAACCAGGGCAGAACATATTCACAGCATGATGCAAAATTAGAATTATGTGTCCTTGTTCTCATCCTCCAAATACTTAACATGATGGTGATGATGATGAAGAAAATGCTATTATAGGACCCTTTAAATGAGACAATAACATGCTGGTTCAAAGTGTTAAACATCTAACGTGCTTGTTTAAAGTGTTAAGCAACTTAATTTCAGAATTGTTTTCTATTATTAGTGATAGATTTAGGACAATTCACTCATTACTTTCTTATAGTTTCCTTTGTGATAAACTGCATGAGCCATTGTGTTAGGAGTTCAAGATGAGGCCAACCAGTAGGATCATAAATTTAATGGGACCATGAACCTGAGTGTGTGTGTGTGCGCGCGCATACATGCGTGGGATGGGATGGCAGGTGAGACAAAAGGAGAAAGAGACTGCTATAAATTTTACAGTGTGCCACCAATTTCTTCACCTACTTAGATCATTGGTTCCAGATGAGACAGATTGGATTCTAAACACAACTGCCAGACCAAGGTCAAGGATATTATTTAGCGTAATTGTTATTCAAATGGCAGAAACATTCAAAGGATACATTCAAAAAGAGGAACCAGTGTGTCATCACCCAAACTGCCCTGTACTTTAGCCCCAAAGAGGACAAACAAGCATTGGCAAATAGAAGAATGCCTGTCATAGCATACAGCTGTTGAAGGACTTATCAGAAGCAGCCCTTGGGCAAAAGATGGAGGAGTCTGGGGTGGTGAGAAAGGAGCTACTCTCCCTAATCTGAATGTATACCAAATCTCTTCAATAGGAATAACTAAAAATCCTTTTCAACTTCAGACTCTTGAGTAACATCTGCAAAGGTTTACATCTACAATATGCTGAGAGCAACACACTGAACATCTGTGTCCACCAATTAATAGAGTTCCTTTTCCTTTCAAAATGATAAAATTTAAATATAGAAAAGTGTTTCCCCTTACTGAAACTACCACAACTGATTAGTGATCCCTACATCTCAGGACTTTAGGATAATAAAATACTATTTACAATACCTTAAGCTAGCAATTACCACCATGTTCAACATGATCAAGAAGATAAGGTATCTGTAATATTAACTTTCTTAAATTTAAAATAGTGTGTTCATTATATCATAAAACTAATTTTTACACTTACTTAGAGAAAACATTCCTAGATTTTAGAAAATAATTTTTGCTCTTCACCAAGGAGTAACGACTAATTTGAAATATAGTAACACATCTATGCATAACAAATAATAATTCTAACACTTTTAGAGTTGAAAAATAGTAAGATTTTAGTTGCCATATTTTATAAAGTATAAAGACAATTATTTTGTGGTGTTTCCCAACAAGTAAGCTTGTTTGTATTTGTAGAACAGCAAGGTGCATTTCTTATGGAGATGTTACAGTAAGAGTTAGGCACATGCTGGAGCGGTGGCTCAGCAGTTCTTGCACTTGCCTGGCATGCTCAAGGATGCGGGATCAAACCCCTAGCAACAAAGGCCACATGAAAGACTAAATAAAATTTGATTCTGTCTTTCTCTCTCTCTCTCTATCCTTCTCTCCTTAAAAAAAAAAAGAGTTAGGCTTCTAGAAAAATACTAAGTATATGAAAGTTATACACTTTCTCATATGCAGTTTCCTGGCATAAAATTCGAGATGAATTAGAAAGTTTAATTAATTATATAGTCCTTGAATAATCATTAATTTTGTTAGTTTTCTCTAAATTTATGAACATTTTTTCAAAACTTTTGTTTTCAAAAACAAATGGATTCTGGATTCTGCATTTCTTTGCTTTATTCTCATTTTATTTCCAGCTTTGAGGAACAAATACAACGAAAATTTCATCATCAACAGAGCAATTTAAATTTTAATACATCGATTCAGCACTAAAGCTTGGAAACAACTAAATTAGGATAAATAACAGGCTGTGTTATTTTCTCAGCAATGCCCCACTGAAACCAGGCTGAGTATCATAAAATCATTAAAGCTGGAAAAGCACATGAAACACTCAAGAGGCTTTCACAAATCTTCCACAAGAAATGTTGCTCAAGGACTAGATTTGCATTAGTATCTGCTATATCTGCTTGTTGGTATTGTAAAACACCCTGGTGCACTATTTTCAGTTTGTTCTATTTTCATTCTTCAAGGTTCCCATGCCAAGATAATTCTAGTCCCAACATTTATGAAAACAACACAATGTTTTCAACATTTCAATACAATATGTGAAAAAAGAGTTAGAACCTGGTTGTATCTGTGATGAGTTTATGAGCTGTATTGCAGTGATTTAACCAAATAGAAGTTTGTGTCTTCAATTTTTCTAATGAAAAGAACAGTTAAGATCTGATTTGGAAGAACCACAACAGCATCACAGTATTTTTTTTCTTTCAATCCCAGTCTTCATAGAGTTTGCTTTTTATCCTTATGCTCACAAGATGGCTGCTCTATCTCCAAGCATTTCATCCATAAGCAGAAAGTGGAAAGGCTAAGGACAAGAGTAAAGGCAGAAAGAAGGCTCAAGCTTATTTTTTTTTTCCTTTTAAAACCTTTGTAACAAGGACCACCAAGTGTTATCCACTGTATCTCATTTGTCAGAAATGTCAGGTCATACAACAATGTCTAGCTTCAAAAATGTTTAGGAAGGTAAGCACCATAACTGAGCATAACACAAAAATGGGAAAAAATCATTTACTATAAAAAATGATTTTTAATAGCTAACAAGAATTAGCCTTTCCTGTCCTACTAAAGGAATGCTTGTTTTATTCAAAAATTTGAAACCTTCTCCTTTGTTTTAGAAAGCTTTGTTTCCCTACATGTATGCTACTTATTAAAACTTTCCTTTTCAGATCTAAAGGCAATGTTTCTGTAGACAAGAACAACCCTAGATCTCAAAGAAAACTGCTCAACGATAATTTTACGGGGAATAGAAATACTTCTCTGAAACATGAAATGAAGAAAAGTTACTTTTCTCTTTCTGGGCAGTTAGTTCAGGCTGAAAAAGTTAGTCGGATCCAAAACCTGGCTAAATCACATGTTCAACTTCTAAAGAATCCTGAATTGATTTATAATAAGGAAGCAGTGTTCTGTAAGTGTCAAAATGACCACTACCTACCCAAATAATACACATGCCATGTCATAGAGAGCTATGGCTGTCATGTGGGTATCAACCGTAGCAATCTTCTCAACAATTCAGAATGAAGCATGGGTCACCACAGATGTTTGAGCAGTATGCTTTGTCCTTGGAACTGCATGCTGGCTTTAGTGCATGCAGCACATTTCTGGGTCATATCTAGATTGGATATACAATTGTAGGTGCTGTCTCTCTATAATATGCTGGCTTTCTGTATGATTCTTTGTGAGAAAAATTAGATTTTCAGGACTAATATGCTAATATTGGTGTTAATATTAATACATAACATATAACATCAGTGTGTTGAAAACATTTGTAGAAAATTCATTATATCAATAACAAAGATCGTGGAGGATTGTCTTTGAAGTCATCCAGAGCTGAGTTAAACTTCTGACACAAGTACATTTTGTCTCTGTAAACCTTGGATGTCTGTTTTATCTTAGATTAAGATAATGCCATTTTCCTCATATTATTATTATGAAGTTTCAATAAGACAAAATGCTGGACTCATTTCCTAGTATAAATTAAGTGCTTAATAAATTGTTGCTATTATTAATAAACTAAACTCAAAAGGGATGAAAATGGCTAAGTCATCTAAGATTTACCCAAACTTGTAAGAAGATGGAGTTTTGGAAATGATTACATGTTTTTCTAAAATACATGGGCATTTTCAACACCATTCTGTAAAATTATATTTGAATGATTTTTAAGGATTCTGAATGACAGATGAGCAAGGGAAAATAATGTTTTATCAGTAGACTCTTATCAAAGCAAAAGTAGCCTCTTCAAGAACACAAACACTCAATACAGTACTAAAAGTAATCTTAGGAAATAAAGGAAGAAGATGTACACCAAAGAGAATTTAGGAACACCATATTAAGAAAAAAATAGAACAAATATCAATGAAGAGTGGTAAATAATGGGAAAATACCTTTGCTTTGATAGAAATTACATTGAGGACAAAATTATGCAAACCTGAGAAATGTGTAAAATCACTTCTGGAACTTCTTACATTGCGTATAACAGAAAGAGGTCAAATGAGAAGCCAGAAGCATTACTAGAGCACTTGGGGTTTGTATTTTTCATTTAATGCTATAAACCAAACAACCATAATATGCTTTCAGTATTTTCTTGTATTTTCCATTATAGAATAAGAATAATCTGAAATACCCAGCACAAAACAATAGGTCCCTGTAATTCATATCAGGAAACATATAAGCACAAATGGAACTCATTCCTTATTGCCTCTCAAATCAGTGTCTTTCAATTTTAAAGCATCCTGTCTAGCTAAAAAGGTTCATTCAATATTTAAACAGCATTGACTTTCATCTTCAATAAATTGCAAATTGTGAAGCTATTTTCTGAATGTAGACAGTTTCATATTTTGAGGACTATTACTCTGAGCAAATGTACATGCAATTGCTTACTCATTTTACATTCCTCTGCTATCTCTTTCCAGATAGTCCTCATTTGAATCTAAAGAAAAGCTATGCAACTTAACTCTTTTAATCAGAATTGGTGATTATCATAGCATGCTGTGTTTCCAACATAACTAGGAATGAAACTGTATATTTATTAAGTACCTTACATGGAAAAGGATGAATAAGAAATTGTGCCATCTTGATGGTTATATTCTAGTAAGTGAATGAGTCAAATAATAAGTTCACATTGATACAAGTACTATAATTTAAAAAAAAGCAAAATAGGGACCACTATCCTCTCTAAAATAAGAGACAGATAAAAAAACAACAACAAAAAATAAAATTAATCCCTCTACTCACAGCATGATACCGGTAAGAATGTGAAAAGTTCCTGATTACTCTAGAGTTTAGTGCATGGGAAATAGGGTACCAAGTGAGAAAGGATGTCACAAGAACAGCCGGTGTCTTTTCTGGAGTGGGGAAGGAAAAAGAAAACCTTCAAGTATGGCCATGCAAAACTCCGTGTATGGAGACTTTTAGGTGACATAGCAGATGTCTGTGAATAGAGGAAATAGCTTCTTTATATATGACCTAGTTCTAGGGCAAAAGGGTTGTTGGAGTGTTCCATTTGGTGGACTTTGATATAAGACTCAGAACTTCTTCTTACCTACGTACTAGGGACTCTTTTCTTATTAAAAAGAAAAGAGAGAAGAGAGAGAGAGAAAGAGAGAGAGAGAGAGAGAGAGAGACTGTGTGTGTGCGAGAGAGAGAAAGACAGAATAAACTTTAGTTTTTCATGTGGCTTTCGTTGCTCAGACACTTTGTTGTGTACATAGTCCTGGGGTTTGAACCCACATACTCACACTTGCCAGGCAAGCGCCATAACCACTGAGCGACTGCTACAGCCTGCTAGGGACTCTTTTCATCAAGATAATAATGTTCTTTTGGAAAATTTAGAAAAAAACTATTTAGGGTTATTTTGTAAAATAACTCCATAAAATATATGGGATCATATGAAAGTTTCTTTTGTCCATAAGTACACTTTTAAGTATTTATTTATATATAACAATTGCCATAAAATTTGCTTTTATTTGATGTTATTCATCTATTCAAACTGGACATTTTTGTTTGTTTGTTTGTTTCTGGGAACCTAGGGATGATCTACCCCTGAGCAACAATTCCCAGCCCTTTTTCTTCAGAGACAAAGTCTGTTATCTAGGCTAACCTTGAATTTGTCATCCTCCTGCCTCAGCCTCCTAAGTGGCTGAGGTTACAGGTGTAGGTCACCATGCCCAGTTCGTTCCTTTTTTTCTATTTTATCTTTTGAAAGCGAGAGCGAGAGAAAGAGAGAAGGAGAGAGAGGGAATGAATTAATTTTCTATTTAGTTTTACAGGTGGCTGTCATTGCTCTGAAACTTCTTTGTGTGCGTGGTGCTAGGGTTCCAGCCTGCCTCAGCTTGCATGTGCTGAAGGTGCTGAGCCACTGCTCCAGCCCGCCTGGTGTGTTCTGTATATCTTATGTCATGAAATGTTTGTTAATATTTTCTTAATTGTATTTTGTTTTTGATTCTGGTCATGGGGTTTGAACTCAGGGCCTCACGCATTCTCAGCCCATGCTCTACAACTGAGCTACATTTTCAGTCTACCATTCAAGGTTTTAAATCTGTTTTTAGGTAGCTTCCAAATTTTACTACGCTTATTTTCACAAGTTCTTAATGCCTTCTGAGCAAGATTCCATTTTTGCAAGACACATGCACTGAAAATATTCTCAATATGTGGCTTATTCATTTTCTTCATGCTATATTTAGATGAAGCATAAATTTAATTTTTATAAATTACTTATTAGTATTTCTTCAAAGCTCCTATTAAAATTGTGATTGCTACTTTGTTGAATTTATATATCAGTTTGTGGAGAATGCACATTTTGCTGATATCAATTTCTCCAATCTAAGAACATTCATTTAAGTTTACTTTTACTGCAATTTTCTTCCATTTATGTTTTCTATGTTTTATAGTTTTCTGTGTATACATTTTAGATATATTTGCTAAATTTATTATTAGGGATTTGAGATTGTAAGTATTATTGAAAATTAAAAATATAATAATGAAGTTGCATGATTTCTAATTAAATGGCCATGTTCAGGTAACATTCTGTATGATTCAATATTTTGCAATTTATTGACAATTATGTACAATAATAAGATCTATCTTGGTCAATGTTTCCTGTGATCTTGAAGAAAATGTACATTTTGCTGTGCAGATGTCATTGAAGTCAAACTGACTTGACAATGGTTCTTGTCAACACTCCTAATCCTTTATAAGAAAGGTGTTTTGAAATCTCCAATTATGATGGTGGATGTTTCTAGTTCTTCCTCTAATTATACCATCTTCCATATATTTGAAGTTCTGTTACCAGGTACAAATATACTTACAACTGCTTATCTTCTTGATAACCTGACCCTTATATCACTGTGAAATGTCCCTCTTATCTCTGATACAGGTAATTCTTCTTTAAGTAAATTTCATTTGAAATTAACACTGCTGGAACAGTTTATTGTGATATAAATATCTTTAAACATTTGTAGTTAAATCTAGTTACTTACAATAGTACATCACTGGGTCATGCTTTTAAAAAAATCTGGCAATTGTAATTTTTTTCCTAAGAGAGGACAGTGAAAGAGACAGACAGAATCGATTTTTATTTAGATTTTCATATGGCTTTAGTTGCTCCGACACTTTGTTGTGTCCGTGGTGCTGGGTTTTGAACCCATGTAGCCATGCATACTGGGCAGGAACAATAACCACAGAGCCACTGCTCCAGCCCTTGGCAGTTGTTCATAATTTGTGTGTTTATTTTATTTCCATTTAGTATAACTGTTGCTATGGTTGTATTTAGGTTTATAATTGCATTTTTCTATTTATTTTGTATATATTCTGCTCCTGTTTTTCCTTTCCTGTTGCCTTTTGAATGACTAATAATTTGCAGTATTATAATTTTTCTCCTTGTTTTATATTTTACTTATCATTTTCTTCATTTTATATGCTGTAGTAGAGAGTGCAATAAATATCTTCTTCTTTTTTTTTCAGGGCTGAGGACTGAACTCGGAGCCTTGTGCATGCTAAGCAAGCCAAATCCCCAACCCCAATAAATATCTTCGTAAGATAATTGTTAGGGATCATTACACTAGTTATTAATAACAGTGAACTTCCACTCAGCTTGTGTCATCCCTTTGTGTTCTTGAGGTCTTATATTTTACTTTTGCATATGCTACAAATCAAACAGCACATTGTATGCTAGGATACACTGCAGATGATCTAACACTTGCATGCAAGGCCAGGGCCCATCCTTCTGTCAGGTTGCTGCTAACCTGAGAGGTAAATCAATTCGGTTTATAGACTTCAAGTGTGCTCTGTTGCAGCTTTAGTTAGATTCCTTTCACCACTAAATATTAATTCTAAAAACAAAAAAGAAAAGAAAAAAGTCACACATAAAATTCCCCACATATTATCTAATGATGAGGGAAAGTACAGTCCCCAGTAGATCCATAGATCTGCTTACTTTGGGTTATTTGTGAGTTAATCATTTTAGAATTTTTATTTAACTTTGTATTTATCCATTCATCTTAGATTGCTATACAGGTGCTCTGTGTGAATGAAGTAAAATTATCCGGATGGCAGTCTTAGATAGTTTTATTACAAGTAAATTTTCAAGATGAAGTAAATATATATGAGAGTGTTAGCACAATGTAACAATTGAGAGCCACAAACATTTAACCCATTCAGTTCCTATCTCCATACACGTAATTTCCCAAACACCTTCCAAGTCTCAGTTTTCCAAGACAAAATGAATTTTATTATTACCTAAACCATAACATTATTTGATAATAAAATGCCAAATGCAATAGCATTATTATAATTATATGATAACAGTGATATCATGAAAATCTTTGCCCTTATCAGGCGTATTAACTTATATTTAATTTGCTTGAGTTAATTCATATAATACTCAGTATTAAATACCAACTAAACAGGGATCCAGAATACATTATTACTTACTGATAATGAAAATAAAGTGCCTAGTATATTATCTGGAACTTGGTCAAAACTCAAATACTGTTCTCAGTAAACTAATTTAAGTACCTCAAAATATGATGGGTTGTTTAAATGCATTAGAAACTAATCAGATTCTTAACCAAGGAGTAGTTAAATATGATAGCATCATTAGCAAGCACACACATGCACATAAACACACATATGCAGAAACCAGAACACTTTCAAATGTGTGAACCAAATTTTCATTTTCATCTCATGGCCTTATGAAATACAAAAGTCAGTTTTTAAGATTTTTTTTTACATGAATAAAAGAAGCCACATTATACTTTTCTAATTTGCGAAGAATCTCATGAAACATCCTTGGCAGGTATCAGACATGTCAAGAGACTTCCATGCTGAGGGTTCTCCTTGCTCCTAATTACACCCCACAGTTTTTCCTATATGAAAGAAATCATTTTCCTTCATAATTTTTCATTACAGTTTTCAAATATTCTCTAAAAATATCACTTGTCTAGAATGCATGACAGTGATTGGTGCTACTGAAAATTCATCATCTTTATATGATTTTTTTCGTTTGATATTAGAATGGAAATTAGAGCTTAATATATTATTGGTTTTATATATAACTTCCCACAAAGCAGTAATAAATTAAATGTAATAAGCAACTGAAGGCTCTAAGTAATCATAAATAATAATGACTATCTTCACTATTAGAATTTTAATAATAATTTATAAAAACATAATGAAGTCCTAATTAATCAAAAAGGCACCATTAAAGACATTTGTTTTGGTAAGGATTTACACTAGCAAAAGTAGAAGTTATTGTTGTGAAATCATAAATGTGTCCTTTATTCTCCTTTATTTAGGAAATGTGTGTATGCACATGTTCAAAATACAAAGATTTGGCAAATTCTTCTAAAAAGAAGCAGCTGGATTCAAAACATTAGAAAGCGTGTCTTAACATATATGAACTGCTGAGTTTTTGTCAAGTGTTTTAATGGTTATCTAAAAATTAGTTATTTTGTAAAATGAAGCTACTGAATTTTTGATAATCATGTGCCTTGAATTGGAAGTATGCTATTCATTATGATTTAAACTGCTGTGTCTATGTTGAGTTTTAAAACAACTAGAGAAACAGATGTCAGACATCTAATGTTGCTATTCTCAATCAGAGATCATTTTTAGTTTAACTGTTCCTCCTCTCAGACTGTAATAAATTTGCTTTCACATGCAATTCTGGTCACAAGAATTGCAACCCCTTAAAATGTGAAGCAAGCTGAGATTTGCAAATACCCCAGACATTGTTATGCAAAGACAGTCTGTCTAGTCTAAAAGAAAGAAGTTAGGTGTTAATTAGGAGTGTGTTTAGAGAGTTCACTAAGTTCCAAGAAGATACAGTTTCACTCTCCCTGAACTCATCAAAAAAACTTATAATGTAGTTAATAGTTTGAAAAATGTTGTAGGGACTCAGTCTATTCTCTACCTTTTGCTCTCATATTTGAGAGAAAATAAAAGGTATTTTCTAAATGAAAAGGAAGTGTCTTCTTGATTCTTTGCCAGTACCCTTTGATGTCTGTCTTAATTTTAGCTGAGATGAAGAACAGAAGTCCAATGGGTATTGGAAATGTGAACTGATAAAGCAGGTGTGGCTGGATGACAAGGGAGTTCATTAAATTCTGCACGTAAGTTCAAGGAGACTTCTGTGAATTTGCCTCAATAGTTTTCCAACCCACAGGCTGGAGAAGAAAAATATTTTGTAAATGATTTCTTTAATTCTTTCAACTTTCTCAGTCCTTGTTAAAATTTTATGTACTAACAAATGCTTAGCACTTAAAATACTATTTGTAGCCAAACAAAAATCATTCCATAGCATAAAGTATAGCATAAAATCATTCCTCTCTCATCCTCTTCAAGGGAATTTAAGTACTGAGATGACTAGAACGATCATATCAATACAGCTCTCCCTGTAATATCTGCATAAAAAAAGGATTCATAGCAATATTTCACAATGAACTTCCACAGCATTTTCCATTTTAACCTTGCTTGTATTTCTATGCATTTTAATAAATCCATAAGCTACATGAAAGGTCTGGGAAATGATCACAATCCTGACAATGACTATTTGGAAAGAAGAAATGTCAAGATCTTGAATTAAAATATTCCTTAATATTTAAAAAATTGCTCCACACCTTCCTTCTGCAACCTCTTCTCAAAACCACATGTGCCTTACTATTTTCAGAGCAAATTTGTAACAATGGGATAATCTAATGGTGTTATTTGGTTATAGCCATCTGTGGCAGGCCAATTAGTGAGCAGCCTGGAATCTGGCTGAAGCACTTTTGAGGCACAGTTTATTTATAACTTGATATTTATGGGGAACTCAACAGTAAAACTCAGTCTCATAAAGGACCAGAGTTGCTGTTTCTGCAGTCCACAGTATATTGCACATAAAGGCCACATCATCAATCATGTATACACAGAAGAGAAAGACCTAAATTTTCAAGACCATCTTTTTAAAGTTATATTAGAAGGCAATAATCACAAACAGTATGCTAAAGAAACTAATGCAATTTATATTCATGTAAATCTACATAGAAACCAAATATGAAATATTTTATAAGTAGATCTCCATCACTATTCCAGATGCCAAGCAAATCTTTGTGAACCATTTTACCCTATAGAGTAATATAATAAAGAAATGATGGAAGGAAAAAAGAAAGGAAGAGGAGAAAGAAAAAGAAAAGGAAGCATTGAGAACAAAGGAAGCAAGCTGCCAAGTGGATGATTGGCAGTAGGTACTGGGAAGTACTCGCCTAACTTGTCTTCCTATGACCCAGATGTAATTTTTCTCAGTATGCAATGTGATCTATTTCTTTAATCCTGTAGACAATAGCCAGGCTATAAATATCATTTGAAGTTAGTTAGTACACATGGGGTAAAACTATTACTTTTAATTTGAAGATTGGACTGTTAATGGAATAATTCTGTTTACGAGGTTGACAAATGTAGTATATCCATATAAGTTCAGCATAACTATCATGATTGAGATAATTATGTAGTTCTTAACAGACATGCAAGGGGCTAGAGTGGTGGCTCAGCTGTACATCAACAGCCTGGCATGTGTGAGGACTTACACAATTATATAAATTTTCTGTGATCCAATTTCTTTAACTGAAGTTAATATATATGTATATATGATTCATATTTCTCATTCATATTTCTTCATTCATATTCCTCAGATAAATCCTTATGTACTATAAGTTTTTGACTTCCAGGGTTGTTTTAGGAATGGGAAGAATACAAGCTTCTGATAACAATAATAATCAGAATCTTCCCTCATGTACAAATTCCTATGAAAACCAAACAGAAAAAGAACATGAATACTATCTTAATAATAATCCTACATGATTCATGTATTTCTTGTCTGATTAATCTTTAGCTATAGACAGTGACCCCTTCTATATTTTCAAGAATTTCTATTTATTGTTAAGTGCATTTTGAATGTGTGTTTAAAAACATCCTTCATTAAAGTAGTTCATGATGGTTCTGGGGTGCACTTCAGCAGTGATCAACCATGTAAGAGGCATGAAGACAAAATTAATGCTTTCAGATTTTCATGGTACCACTCAACCTCCATGTTCTTAATTACTACATTAAATACCAATTTTTTAAAAGAGAGAGAGAGAGGGAGAGAGAAAGGAAAGAGAGAACCAACTTAATTTTTTCCTCTGGCCTTTGTTTTTCTGACACTTGGTTGTGTAAGTGGTGCTATGGTCCAAACTCCAGCCCTTGCACAGGCCAGGCAAATTCTCCAACCACTGAGCCACTGCTAAAACTCCTCAAATATCATATTTTAAACATTAGTATTTATATGAAATATTATTGAACAGCAAGAAAGTCAATTTGAATTCATAAAGCAAATTGGAAACTTGATATTAAGTCTGGTTATTAAATGCTGCATATGTTATAATGGTCTTTCTCAACCAGAGGAAATGTCAGTTACAATTGGAAATTTATTCTAAGGTGCCAAGCCTAGATCTCCATAAAGGAGCATGTAATATTCCCTCTGGGTTAAAAATATGAAGTAAAGGAAATGGGGACATATCAAATATGGAAAACAGATGGGAATGAACAATCACATCTACACACTCATGCATGTTAATGACATCACGTAAAATTTCAGCAGAAATTTTTTCAATATGCCTAAATCCAACATAAACAGAATGATTTTGCACCTTGATATTATAATGTTCCAGTCATAGTTTTTTTACTCTTTTCATTAGTACTTAAGGCATTAATTAAATCAGGTACTAAGTACTTCTACTGAGGTCAAAGAAGCAGAATCTGTGCCTAAGGATTTAGAAACAAAATAGGTAATATAAAAGTAGTCACAGTGAAAAATTCTTATCACAATATAAACTGATACTCTGGTAGTGTATCTTTCCATAATTATATTTAAAACAATTCTAATTCCAACCAAGAACTACTAATCCTAAAGAGACCTAATCCATTTTTTTCCTATTTTGTCTGAATTGTATTTCTCAGTAGGTGATCAGCCACAAAAAGTTATGAGCCTTTGGTTCCAATGTAGCCATAACCTCCTTCACGCTGTGCTGGAATCTATCAGACAGCATCATCCTCACATTAGGGAGTATATCATTATGCTTTTATTTCCAATTGATGCAAAGTGACCGTGTTGTAACAGGAAGCTACATGGGGAGTTCGCAGAGTAATATTTTTTGCCTTCATATCACTACTATTATGAATATATCAAGCAAATTTTTGCATTTCTGATTGGTGAAGGGACAGGTGAAAGCTCACATAGTTTAGATCCCTTGGGAGGATTAAAATGTGGGCTAAATTCTCATAATATGATTGACTTGACAAAGATATATGCAAACCCCAATGGAGAAACATGATGAATGAGTGAATGAGCGTCTGAAACATGAAATGGTTCCCAAATCATCCAGCAGCCCTGGACAATGAAATATGTCTTTTTGATAGGCACTGCCCACATTTCTAACTGCTATATTATGCAACTGTCGACCACATGTCATCAGCATGATTTTGAAGGCCAAAAGAGTAATATTTCATGGAACCAAAACCGGAAAGTAATTTAAAAGTCAATAACTCCCATTCCGACAACAGTTTTGACCTGATTTCAAAAATAAATAGAAGGAATATATTAGGTTTATCTCAAATACTCTCTTTGTAAGAGTTGTAGTCGATTTTTGTTGTTGTTTAATTTTCTCAATAGGTTATAGAAGACTGTTAGTGCATCTTGGGAAGCTAACATTCTTTCCCTTAGAGATTACTAAGTTTTTTAAAGAAAAATAAAGAAACAAAGAGAAGCTTTCTCAGAAGTCCCAAGAGGGACTTGCAGAGGATAAAACTGAACTTTAGTGATTTTCCTTTTGTATGATCAAAGCATGAGCTAACTTGTCCTCCAGGACAAAAAAAAAAAGCCTGATCCATTTAGGACCCCACAGAGCCTGCCCCATGGAGGGGATGAGGAGATGAAAGAGAAGTGGAGGTCACTCAGGAACACAGAACGACCACTTAAAGGAACACTTTTACTTAAAGTCACAAAATTCCTGACAACGCCAACTTAGATTTGGGCAAGTTTTGAAGTACAAATGTTAAAGCTAATAATATGGAATCAGAAATTGATCTACAGGAAAAATAATTCACTCATATTTTAATGTATTCAAGAAACCATTCCACATCTTGTAAGCAAAAAGAATCACTTTCTTATTAAGACATCTATAGCATATCTTCATCCATCAGTAAGTATTGGGAACAGTAAGTATTGCGAAAACCAGAAGCCTGAGTATCCCTGTGTACAGAGTCATTTGAAATATCAATCTCTTGATTTTTAAATATTCTTTTCTTATATTTGATCAAGTTAAACAAATCAATGTGCTTCCAAAATGAATATGTAAAAAGGCTAAAGAAGAAAGCGAGAACTTGCTTTTCTTAAAAAAAAAAAGGTGAAGAATTGATTGGCTGGTTTATACACCTAAAGTAAATAGAATTTGCTGACAGAGATTTTATACAAAAGGAACACAATATCTGGAAAGTGATGAAAAATATAAAGCCCACCCTGAAAACACATTCGAAAGAATATCAAAATGTCAAGAAGTATAAACCAAACATGATCAGGTTAAAAAAATCCTTTGGGCACAATGAGGTCATAATACAAGTAATGAATCAGATTTTGCACTCTGATATTCCTACAGTAAATGTTATAATTATTCCTTTCCCAGATGTTACTAAAGTCAAAAAGTAGTTCTTACTAGTGGTCACAGTCCATTTCTACAAGTTCTCCACTGGACTGCTGGGCATAACAGTCTTCTCCAGGTCACATTCCACAGTCAAGACCAAGTTCTCACATACCAATATTACATGTATTTTTCTCAATCTATGTCTTGCCTTGTCACCTAAATATCTCTTCTGGGCTATATTGTGTAAGTTCTCATTCACAAAACTACATTCTAGAAGAACTCCATTCCTCATATAAATTAACTCATCCAGGTGGACAACTATATACTTCCACTCAATCATTTATCAGACAGAAAGTTTCCATATTATACTCAGCTTGGAAAACTTTGCTACACATGAAGGCATCCAGCATGTATAACCCTTAAAGCAAAGAAAACCATCAGAATTATGCTTGCAATGCATCCTATTTTGGTTCTTCTTGGATAGAGAGCACCAATATACACATCTGATCTGAGAGTTTTATTGAATCAGTATGCTGTGTACTGAAATGCAACCTTAGTTGAGTTCCAGCTTGAGCGTGACCGTAAGTTAGATTCCTAAGAGAAAGAGTTTCTTTTACTGAATGAGAAACTGTATTTACTGACAATAACCTATATGCACTTATCTATGGGACATTTGGATACCAGTCAGTAAAATTTGAGTCAAAACTATTGCCATTTACAAGGCAAACATTCTAAGAATATGATAAAATTATATTACAATCAATTTTAGTGACATTTAATCCTTTTGCCCTCACATAAATTTGGTCTGGCAAACAATTTTGTTAACATTAAAAATTATAATTTCTGTTTTTCCCAAAAAGTATAAGTCTAGATTTTATTTTGTATACCTTTATTTTCTATTAATTGTGCCTGTAATGCAGACCTGATACATGTCAGATGGATTTGAAATTAATGTAATCCAATGACAATATTAGGGAAAACACTCCATCAGTCCCTTGCGATTTTTCCTGTCTTTCTAGTCTGGACTGACTGCTATTTATTCTAGACTATGAGTATTTTATACAGGGAAATCAACCAAAGCAGAGAGAGTAAGTTTACATATAAACTATTTCCTTTCAGAATTGAGAGCTTCTAACCATTTATAAGACACTTGGGGAGTCTTAGGGAAGTTGGCAGCAGTGGCGGTGGCAGCAGGCACCAAGTAGCACTGAATAAGAGATCTTTCCATGAATGTGGGACACCAACAGTAGGAGAAGTGCCTTACTGTGAGGCAGTAAACAGCAAAATTTCTCCCCAAATTCATTACTAACCAAGGTATGACGTTTAATGACAGGAAGCCCTGGACAAGTTGAAAGTTATACCACTGCCAGCTACCCTGCCAGCAGGGGGGAAATTAGCCCTGGAGGAGAGGAAGCTGCACACAATTAATTTAACTAAGACACAGCAGTTAGCACTCAGTAGAACCTGGGTGCAAGACCCCTGTACTCCCAGACTGTGGCAGCAGAGACAAAGGCCCTGGGTCTGCTTCAAAACACACAAATTAGAGACTTCTAATCTGATTGCATGAAGAAGCGGGGCTGCGGCACAGCCATATTGAAACCTCCCATAGGTGGTAGAGGACATTGCTTCCTCAAAAGTGAAACCCAAACCACCAACTACTGTGCTGATTTCGGAGCTCAGTCTGGAAGAGCAACTCCAAATCCCCAGTGCTTTGACTGTCTGCCCTGGGGGCTGTGTGGGATGGTGGACCCTCCTTTCTAGCCTTGTGATTTACATTTGGAGGCTTCCCACCTACCACCTTACAGGCATGAACTGTGTGAGGAGTCTGTGACCAGGACTCTGCTCAATAGGACCTAATCAGCCAGGGGTTACTGAGGCTGCAGGTCCAAAAGATACTTCCTGAAACTCTCAGACAGGGCAGTGGCTACAGTCAGCCTCATGCACAAAAGGGCAGCCTGGACTCAGTGCCTTCCTTCAATTTCAGACTTTGATTTCTGTGTACAGATGTAATCCCACAGGTCCTGGGCTCTCCATGAGGGACTTGACTTCCACGCCCCCTAGTGGTTGCATTTGAGACCTCCACAAACACTGGTCTAGCTGGGCTGATATCTCATTCATGCCTGCCTCCCCTTGCTGGGGTTTTGACTGCCCCACACATCATTTTTTGGGGCAAGTGGGGACCTCAAGACACCCAAAAGTGGGGCAATAATGCTCCCAGTTAAGCTAAATCCAGGCTGGCCACTGTCCTTGGAACAACAAAAGTCCCTTAAAGCTGAACCAGATTCCACAAGATTTCCACTGGCTCCTGGGTCCCAGGATGAAGCAGAACAACAGTTTGGGCAGGCAGACACTAAATTTCCCAAGAGGGCAACTCCGGTGGCCCTGAAGTCTGTTCTCACAGGAAGCAAGGAAGGTGATTTTTTGCAACCCCTCTAGAGGAGACAAATCCTTGGAGTTCTCCTAGGAAACTCCTGTCAGCAGAGATCACCAAACTCATTCCTTCCAACAAACTCAATTGAGAAGTGACTCCACCTACAAGTCAGCTATGAACATATTCCCCCACAGTATATATTGACCTCTGTGGTAAAAACTCAGAAGCTTCTCAACTTTTTTTCTGTTGTTATTGAAATCGGTGTTCCTGAATGTATGTCTTTTTGATTGCTTGTCAGTGTGGTGTCTTTTACCATCACTACGACTATTTGTATTTAACTCCTATATTCATATAACTGGGGTTCCACCTGTGGAGGCTTGCAATACAGCAAACTAGTCCTCAGTCTCCTTAGGCTGAAATGACCCCCAATCTCTTCCACCCTCTTCTTCCCTTTACTTTGTCAATTACTTAACTATATTCTATTCTCTCTCATCCTCTATCAAAGTCTTTACCCCACTCTTATCTCATTTCTACCTTTTCCTTATCCTTAGCAGAATGGCCTACATCATCTCTACTACCTTGTAGCTCTATATTCTAATTTACAAGTTCCACACTATCTTCCTACCTCATTCCCTTCGCTCTCTAGTCTATTTTTTCCCTCACCTTCAGAGCTTCTGCTAAACTGAAGAGAATGCCTTAGTTGAAAACAGGTGTTTGCTTGCTTGCTAACTAAATATAGTGTGAGAGCTCTCATGGAAGAAAAATGCAAATCTAATTCCTCCTATAGATGCTAATCAACACTGTAACAGACACAGTTGACATTACCTGTTGTATGCCAGCCATTGAACTGTGCTACTCAAATTGTACCAGAGCCCAATTCTTCAAAGAGATAATAAGCTCCAATACCATCAGCAAAGTCCCCAAGAAAATTATTCATTGTTGGACCTCAAGCAACACTACCTGCAACTGAAAATGAGGAAAAAGGGAAGCAATCCTCTACCTTAATCCCACAGCTCTCCATCCAAAGTCAAAGATGAAAACCTAGAAAAATGTATCAACACTATGATTAGTAAATGAATCAAATAATTGAAAGAAGATTTAAGGAAAGAGATAAGAGACCAATTCCAGGTGAGAGATCACATATATAAGGAGCTATGCATTCTGAAAAGAGATATACCTGAGCTATTAGAATTGAAGAATATTCTCAACCAAATCAAAAGCTCATTGGAAGATGCTAATACCAGAGTAAACTCAATAGAAAATAGAACCTCAGCTCTCAAAGAATGAACATCAGATAATGAAGACAGGCTGAGCAACATTGAGTTCAAGGAGGACATACAAGAAAAGAAACTTTTTGTACATGATCAGAACTTCCAAGTAGTATTTGATGAGAAGAAATAACATGAGAGTAATTGAAGAAAACATCACTAAAATGAAGAGTGAAGTGGAGCATATCAACAAAATCAAATAGGAAAATGGATATTGACAAGATTATCAGAACTTATTTTGAAAATTATGCTCTGCCAAGTTTGATAATCTGGAAGAAATGGACAATTATCTTGCTACGAACAAAATTTCTAAATTAACACATGAGGACATTGAAAGTCTAAATCAACCAATATCAGGTGGCGAAATCAAAACAGCTATCAAAGGCCTTCCAAAAAAGAAAAGCCCAGGACCTCACAGATTCATGGCAGAATTCTACCAGACCTTTACAGAAGAGTTAACACTAATCCTCTACAAGATTTTCTATGAAATTGAAAAGGTTGGAACCCTCCCAAACACTCTTTATGAAGCAAATGTAACTCTGATACCAAAACTCAAAAAAGGAAAAAGGCACATCAATAAAATAAAACTACAGACCAATTTCCCTGATGAACATAGACACAAAAATCCTTAATGATATTTTAGCTATCTGGACCCAAAAATACACCAAAAAGATAATACATCATGATCAAGTGGGCTTCATTCAAAGAAACAGGGCTGGTTCAACATACACAAGTCAACGAATGTAATTTTCTGCTTAAACAGAATTAAAAATAAAAATCATACAATCATCTCAATTGAGGCAAAAAATGCCTTTGATAAAATTTAGCATCCATTTATGCTCAACACTCTGGAAAAGATAGGGATCAAAGGAAAATACTTTAATTTTGTAAGAGTCATTTATAACAATAGCCAACATTATGCTTAATGAAGAAAGACTGAAAGCATTCCCACTGAATTCAGGGATAAGACAAGGATGTTCACTTTCACCACTCTTATTGAATATAGTGCTTGAAAACCTAGCCAGAATTATCAGTCAAGAGAAGGAAATCTAAGGAATTATACTAGGAAAAGAGGAAATCAAGGTGCCTCTATTTGTTTATGACATGATCCTATAACTAGAAGATCCAATAAACTCAACCAGAAGACTTCTAGAGCCTATAAATGATTTCAGCAAAGTGGCTAACTATAAGATCAACACTCATAAATCATTAACTTTCTTTTACTCCAGCAACAAGTTCACTGAAGAAGAAATCCGGATCTCTGTCCCATTCACAAAGTCCTCAAAAAAAAAAAAAACTTATCAATCTAACAAAGGATATTAAAGACCTCTACAATGAAAACTATCAAACATTAAAAAAATAAATTGCAGAAGACCTGAGTAGATGGAAAAACAGTCCATGTTGTTGGTTAGGCAGAATCAATATAATCAAAATGGCTATACTGCCAAAAGCCCTATACAGATTCAAAGCAATCTCCAGCAAGATACCAATGACATTCCTTATGGATATAGAAAAAGCAATTCCCAAATTCATATGGAATAAAAGACCCAGAATAGTCAAAACATTACTAAGCAAGAAAGAGGAAGTAGGAAGTGTCACAATTCCTGACATGAAATTATACTATAGGGCTATAGTAACAAAAACAGTGAGGTATTGGTATCAAAACAGAAATGAAAACCAATGCAACAGAATAGAAGATATCAAAACAAACCCTCAAATCTTTAACCATCTGATATTTGGGGCAAAAGCATAGTTTTTGAAGAAGGACAGCCTTTCAACAAATAGTGCTGGACAAACTGGACAGCATATGTAGACAGGTGAAATTGGATCTTTACCACTCACTCTGCACAAAAATCAAATCAAAATGGTTCCAGGATCTGAAAATTAAACCAAAAAATTTACAATTGCTTGAAGGAAAATTATGATCAACACTACAGGACATTCAGGTCTGCACCGCCTTCTTTAACAAGACTCCCATAGCACAAAAATTAAAGCCAAAAATAAATGAATGGGATGCCATTAAAATAAAAAGCTTATGCACAGCCGAAGAATTAGTCAAGAGTGTTAAGACAGAACCTACAGAATGGAAGAAAATCTTTACCTGCTACACCTTGGACACAGGGGTAATATCCAGAATATACAAAGAACTCAAAAACTGAACACCCAAACCACAAAGAATCAAATCAATAAATGGGCTAGGGAGCTAAGCAGAAATTTCTCAAGAGAGGAAGTCCAAAAAACCCATAAATATATGAGAAAATGCTGTACATCACTAGCAATCAGAGAAATGCAAAACAAAACTTCACTGATATTCTATCTCACTCCTGTCACAGCGACAAAAATGATGAATATGAACAATGACAGATGCTGGAGAGTATGTGGAGAGAGAGGATCACTATCACCCTTTTGGTGGGACTGAAGCTGGAACAGCCACTCTAGAAACCAATGTGGAGACTCCTCAAAAAACTAGGGTTGGAACCACCTTTATGACCCAGCTAACCCACTCCTGGGGATTTTTCCAAAAGAGCTAGACTTGGCATATTACAGAGCTCAACTTCATCAATGTTTTTAGCACCTCAGTTTACTATAGCTAAACTATGTAATCAACCCAGATGCCTCTCATTGCACGAGTGGATTCAAAAACTGTGGTACATATATATAATGAAATTCTACTCTGCTATTAGGGAGAATGATATCATGATATTTGCAGCCAAGTGGATGGAGATGGAAAAAAATTATGCCAAGTGAAGTGTCCCAAACTCAGAGACTCAAGAGCTGAATGTTTTCTCTCATATGTGGAAGTTAGAATACAATGAGAAACATACTGATATTTGGTAAGCTAATAATAACCTCAATATGGGTGAATTTTTACATGAGCAGGGGGAACCTTGCCTATGACACTGGTAGATGAAGGGAGGATGGCAGAGAAGAGGGGAGGGAATAGGAGGGATGTCAAGGCAGCTGGAGGGAGGGAGTAGGGGGTTATCAACACAGTGGAGAACATTTGACTTCCATGAGAACCCCAACTAACATGGGGGTAAAGTAGGGGCAACATGTGACTGGGGGGAGGGAATCCAAAGCGGGGAAACTATGGAATGGCATCAGCCTTGGATTGCTCTGTCATTATACATATATTCATTATTGTATGAGAACAATTCTCTCCCAAATGTAAGACTATCTTGAATGAAAAAAAAAGAAAAACAACAACAATAACAAAAGCACTTAGACTCCGTAAACACATCCCATAGGACATAGTTTCCAGGGAAATTGAAATGCACATGTACAGTTCATGATGCTAACTACACTGTGAGTAACAAAGTCTTTGTCTCTATCCCAGGAGTACGCATCTTCTGCCAAGATCCATGAAATCATGACAGGCTTATTTGTTAGTCTATGAGTTGGATAAAAGCTAAGATCCTTCATAGTTCATGATTGTTTAAGAATGGAAAAGGGAGACTGACACAGACATTCCACAAGAAGGACTTATGAGCTTATGGGCAGATAAGTAGATCTGAAGGAACTTCATGGGGGTCAAAAGTGAATATGTTAACCAAATTATATGATCATCCAGTAAATATTTTCTATTTTATAATATGTAAGCAAAAATAAATTGGGTTGTGGTTTTAAAGCCTAGTACTGTAGAACACACTAAAGACATTCTGTAAAATATTGCATTAGACTACTGACTTATGTTATAGGATGATAAATAATTATTAGGAGATGAAAATTTATCATTTGACCAGAGAGAAGAGGATTGGCTAGATGTTTCCACCTTAATGAAACATCCATTCCAAAAATATTATTTCAAAATACAGTACTAATTCATCAGTTGCAAATGGTCTTCTTGATGACATTTTAAATATGGAAGAGATACTCAGATATTTGGCCATTTTCATTTTCCTCTGTAGAATACAATTCAAACACATTTCTTGGCCTGCCCTTTTAGCCAGATATAGCCAAGTGATTCAGAGTTTGAGTTCTGAACAACGGAATTTTGGTGAAAGTGTTGGATATAATCTGCAGTCCCATGAAAACCACTGGTAAATTTTCCAGGCATTTTCTTTCTTCACGGCTTGCCTCATGAAAACAAGCCAGTTGCAGATTCCAAAGCACTAGTGAAGAAATCAATAATTTTAAAAAATTATTTTTTCTTCAAAGGGCTGGATAGTAAATGTTACAGACTTTGTAGGATACAAAGCCTCAAACATATATTTTGCTTTGCTTAACTTTTTTCAATTAAAAATTGATTATAATTCTCATTTCTGGTGCCATTGTGAAAGGAAAAAAAAAGTCTGTAAGCTGGGTTTGACCTCTGGTAGGGAAAAGTAGAGGCACTAGAAAGAACCTAATCTACTGCAGGGAACAGAGACCGTTAGCATAGGATGCCATGTGAAGTGTAGTATTTGGCTCTCTCTGCATCAGTTATTCTATCTAATGGTGTTGTGATAACACTTCTTATAGGTTGAATCCAATGAAAAAATTTTGAAAATTCTTTTATGAAGAAATTTTTTAGGTGGAGGGGGAAAGTAAAACATATTACACTAATCTGAGCTGAAGAAAACATCACAATACTAACTAAGGAACAAGTGATAAACATTTAAAGAAATAGGAAGTTCCTAAAATGTTCATTAAAAAATAAAGAAATGCATTTTTTTTATTTTATTAGTTCTGAAATGGAAGACATTTCCTAAGGTATTTTTATTAATGTGCTTATATATGAGGCTTGTGAACATGGTGGCAAGAAATATGAATTCAGAGAATTGCTTCCTAGCATGTAGAACACAAGCAGTGTATTTTTAGACCTCAAAAAATTTCCACTTGCTTGGTTTTCCTAACCGTCGAACTAATGTTCTTCTAAAAATGAAAAGCCATATAATATTTTTAAATCATAATATGGTTTGTGATCTTGAATTTGATTTCTCCATCAGTTAAAGGCTTATAGATTGTGGAGATATTATATAAGCTCTAAATCACCCATACTGTAAAGCAGCATAAATCCATTCAAGACTTCAATATTTTGGACCTCACATTACATTTATTTTAATACCTCTATTATTCTTGTTAAAAATCAATCAGTTAGACTGACAGGTTGACATCTAGGATTGGCTAAAATATAATGCCCAAGAAAAAAAAAATCTTTCTCCAAAGTGGCCAAGGAGTTGAAATGTTTGGGTATTGTTCTATCCCACAAGACTAAGGCCACTTGGAAGATAAATGAAATTATTTGCTGTCTGAGAGTAAAAGCATGAATCTTATCAGAATAACATGCAACTGTTTTTAAATAATTTTTGTATTTTTTATTTTTCAACTGTTCCTGCTATACTAGTGAAATAACAATCAACGCTGCTATGTAATTATCTAGCTTTTGACTATATAATTATATTTTGATATAAAATCTTAGTTTTCTAAATATTTTATCATAAATTAGTAGTTAATAATTTATAATTTATTCTTTAAAGTTGGCAGGGAATCCTCAATGACATCATATAACCAATTATAATCATTCATAAAGGTGAAAACTAATTTTGTGTTATCTCATCTATTGTTTGAGTACATACCTGCCATTTCAGTGTTCACTGCTTATTTCTCACTATGCTATTTTGGACATATGGTATTCATGCCATAGAACTGTTAACAAGGCCAATGTAACATTTAGATTAATTTAAAAGACATTTACAATGTCATAAAGTGTTTAAAATTTGAATTATTGGCAGACTACAAAACATTTACCAATAACACATTAAAATAAATGTGTTAAATAAATGTCTTAAAACATTTGTGTTCACAATTAGATTTTACAAAATTGCAACAGATTTCTAGATATAAGTCACAAAAGCCTTCTTATTTAAGATATTAAATTAAAAACATATCAAGGGGTCTATTATGATCAGCTTGTCTATGAATTTTTCTTCAGATTTCTTAAATTTCTCCTCATCCTTCCAGATCTTTGATGGGGTGAACTTGGATATATTTATTCATCAGAAATGGAAATTTATTTTTAGATACCAAGTTATTTGAGCAATAACCAAAATAAATGTGATCAAATGAGCAAAAGAATAAAGGAAGAAGTGGAGATAAAGTTAAAACTTCAAAACAATTTGCAGCAGAGGAATGAAAAGGTATTCAGGAGATACACCCACCAGCTTGTAGAAGCATATGAGAAAGAGACATGAATTCCATGCTCCATTTGGTCAAAGGGGGCTGTTAAATAAAGTCTTAGTGAAGGGCTGGGGAGGGGACGAAATTCACCAGAACCCATGTGCTTTGGGTCTCCAAAACATCTACAAAATCCTGTGAGGTTTCCTTTCCCTTTGTCACCTCTTCCTTCTGTAGCACTGTATTAGGAATGATGACCATCATTACAGAGTGGGAAGGAAAAACCAGTCCAGTCACTCAACAGCTTGCTCAGTTGTTGCTTGAAATCAAAGAACTATTCTTATTTTCCCTATTGAGGATATAATGTATAAATCAAAAGTGAATCTCCAAGGGATGAATAAGTCCTTTCAAACATTACCATTTAATATTTTTTTAATTTTGAAATTTGAATTTGCTAACATTATCCATAATGTCAACAGACTACTGTAGCTTATTTCTCATTATATGTACATTCAAAACAATTAAACAGAATCTATCCCAACCATTACTTATTTAAAAATAAGAACTGGAATTTTTCTTGAGCATCTCCATTCTTCACATCCTTTATTGTTAATTTTCCATCATAGTTTTTATTTATTATTTTCTGACTCCACTGTGCTGTTCACATCATAATTATGATGACAGTGTATTGCTGGTTTAGGGGAAGTTTCACAAAAGATCATAAGTGCATTGCCCAAGTATGCCACAACTAAATAAGAGCAAAGAAAAGAGTTTTGATATGAAAGGTAAACTTTAAGAACTTAAAGGAAATTTTGTTATTATTTCTTAGCTGTCCTGATTTATCTTCAGCTTATCTATTTATTCTATCCCCTTCTACAAATTTGTCTGAGTTCAAAATGTTTCCAAAAGCACTGAATATTGCCACAGTAGGGACAAGTCTTTCATTGTTTTCTGGAATATGCAGAAGTATTTTCTCTGTGTACTGAGGTTTCCACTGTGCGTCTTATTGAGCATTTGCAGCAAGGCAAGGGAATTTTGGCTAATGAAGATAAATGTTATTGGGCAAACATTTAAGAAAAGATCCACTTTCACATGAAATGTCTGAAATGCTCAGATTTTAAATGGAATATCTATAGAAGATGTTTGCTGGACAGACTGCCTCTTTTATTTCTCTACCAAGCCCCAGAAAACAGAAGTTGTATACACAATGAATTTTAAAGTAAATGTGCCTCTAATCTCAAAGAACATATGGCCTATGATAATTTAAACAATGAAATAGTTTTTCACTAAGAAGCAATTCATGAAATATTTCAGTATTTTAAATCATATCATTTAAACAAAATAACAGAAACATGTTAAACTACAAAACCCTTCATAGCAATCTTCAAAGGCAAATTTGATGATACCTTAAATATTTTCCACAAAATATCTCTAGACAAGGGGTATCCTTGAAGTGAGATTCTTAACTAGGTACAGTAGAGACTCCTCTTTATCTCTCACCCATTCTCTCATTCTTCCATATTGATAGTATTTTAACTGGACACATTGTCTACACTAAAATAAAGATATATATTTTTTCTACTCTGCTTACTAGGGTGATTGCATGACTCAATCTCATAGAAAAAAAAATTTTGTCCTGGGGATTGAACCCAGGAATGCTTTACCACTGATATTCTCAGCCCTTTTAAGCTTTATTTTGAGACAGGGTCTTGCTGAATTGCACAGATTAGCATCAAACTTGTGATACTCCTGCCTCAACCTCCTAAGTCATGCACCACCATATTTGATTTACAGGAAATTAATGAAAGGGTTATACATAATTCTGTATAAGTCATATGAATATTCAAAATAATGTTTTGCTTCCCCTTTCTCTTCTAGCTTACTTTCATACAATTATCTTCTTCTTTTCTCCCCCATGGACTAGGAAAAAGGGCAGCATTTTAAATCATTGTATATCAGTAACAGAAAAGGAGCCTGAGTTGTGGTGGCTAGCCAAATACTAGTTAGAACTTTCTGATGATGGGTATCTGTCTTATTAAGACACTGCTTCTTGTGAGTGTGTGTTCTAAGAAAAATATTTGAATATAACCTACATTTACGTGGTATTAAATCTATGTATACAAGAAGAAAATAAGTAAATTATAGTATACGCGTATCAAGGAGTGTTATGTGGTCATTATAATCTAAGTCTTGGAAAATGGGAATATTATTTTATATTTTAAGTGAAAGTGCAATATATAAAATTAATTTTCTAATAAGATTTCAGATGTAAAATGTAGAAAAATGTTTTGGAAGAATTCATCAAGTATTCTTTTTTTTTTTTTTAGGGGAGAAAAAGAGAATCAATTTTCTTTAGTTTTTCATGTGGCTTTCGTTCTCTGACACTTCACTTGTATACATACTGTTGGGTTCAAACCCGGGTCCTCACACATGCCAGGTTAAGTGCTGCTCTCCAGCCCCAGCAGTATATTTTTCCATGTTAAAGTTTTAGACTTTATATTCCAAATAAATCAAATAAATACTTAGCAAGAATTATTTTCATAATTAGAAAGAAGGAAAATTATATTGTAGCTTTATCCAAGATAGCTTCTTTTTTAATTTTAATGCTGAGGATAAAACCCAAGGCTGTGGCAAAACCACTACTAGTGAGCCTCGCTCACAGTCCCCAAAGTGAATCTTGTCTTTATAATGTCTTTGATTTTTCTAATATACCACAAAGACTATCGGGTCTACTTCGCTATCTTTACTTTTAGTCAACTTTCTACCTGCTGCTTTCAAACATTCAGTACGGTTCAAAAATCCTGCTGTTATAGGAGATACCTACACTAAGATATTTACAAATCATTCCTGCTATAATTCTTTGATTGATTTTCACTGTGTATAGGTTAATTATTTTTCTAATTCATATGTGACCCTTGTGCCCATTTTCCTTTCTGTCTCTCAAAATAGCCTGTCAGCTTGTAGATGATCATGCTCTCAAAGCCCTACATCTGTTTTATTCCTAAATGAGAGATGAGTTTCTCTCATATGTATGTGTACTTTGTGCAAATGCTGCTTCTCCTATGACTAAACAGATTCATATTCATTCATTTGTTTAATAGCCCCGCATTCCAAACATTTTGGATGTGGTAGTATTGAGAGATGATGTCTTCTCTTTCTTATGAATACTAGTGAGAAAACAAATAAAAATGAATTATTGTGATAAGTGAAGTAAAATTGAGATTTTACATAATAATATCCAAGGAATGTGGATGACCGGGTTAAACTTTAGATTGATTGGTTAGGGGAAAAAGATTCTCATTGAGTAGGTAACATTTGATTGACTGAAACCTGAAAATCAAAGAAGTCCCTGTGGTTGATAACTTCCATCAATAACTCCTTAAAGCAAGTATTGAACTAGACTTTAAACTCCTTAAAATTAGTGGCCAGGTTTTTCTCAGAAAAAAAGTATTACTAAAAACTAGGGCAATATTTGTTACATGTTCAGTAATCAATGATGCTTACTGAATGCATTCATATATGACCATGTATTTTTTCCTAATTAACCAAGAGCTAGACAAATAGAAATTCAAGGAATTTTTCTCTTCTCATCTATTCAGCAAAAGAAACATGACATACTGAGATATATCTACAGAAGGAAGAAAGAGAAGAATGATCTCACAGCTAGTGTGTGTCTGATACTGCTCTTGGCAGTACATATATATCCCAATTATCACAACCACTTTCTCAGGTAGACTGCCTATTTGCCAGCTTACAAACTCAGAACACTGGCTCCAGAGGGGTTATATTACCTATCCAAAGTCCAAGGTCACATACTATTATACCATATACTATAATGTGGCAAATGTTATGATTTTAAAAACATTGTTCTGCTTTGTAAGACCAAATGCAGCATTCTGGGGATGAAGACTTTTATTGTTATTATTATTGTTTTTAGTAGTAGTAGTAGTAGCAGTAGTAGCATTTTAAAGAGAAAGAATTACAGTGAGAGAGAAAGACGTAATCAATTTTATTTAGTTTTTCACATATTTTTTGTTGCCCCAACACTTCATTAAATACGTGGTGCTGAGGTTTGAAACCACAGTTGTGCACATGCCAGGCAAGTGCCATAACTGCTGAGCCACTGCTCCAGCCCCCAGGGACTTTTTTTAAACCCAATCTTCTTTGTTTTGTTTTGTTTCTTCATTTCACAAGAAGCAATCATAATTTCAGGCCTTTTATTTTACATGTGGATTTTTTAACATGCTTATGATTCAACTTTTCATTTAATTTTTTCCATATTTTTATTGGTGCATTATAGTTGTGCATAGTGATAGAATTCTCAAAGTGTGATGTCAATATCAGCCACTATCAGCATCACCTGCAAACTTCTTATCAAGGCAAACTTTTAAGTCTCCCCTTAGATATGCTGAATTATAAACTGTGGAGTAAGATTTGGCACTCTGTTTTAAAAACCTCTCCAAGAATTCCAATGTGCACTGAAGGTAAAATACCACTGCCTTATACAGCAAAAATCAAACACTCAATTACCTATACTCTAAACTTTCTAGCATTTTACAGTTTACTACAAAATCTAACGTAAAGCCTAACTATGCTCATTATGAACAAAATCATCTGGAATGCACACATATTTTTTAATAAAAAATCTACATGAGCACAAAGAGGTACAAACTAGAATATTACTTGCTTTTGCTGAAGGGTAAATATTTTTCTACCAATTTCTATCTGAAGGTAAAATTAGTCCAAAACATTTTAAGAAAGATGTAAACAATTTTTCCTAGTAAAATTGTACAGTCTATTGGGGGGAAATCATGTAATACAGACACACATGCGTGTCTACACACACATACACACATTTTTTTCTTTAGTACCAGTGGTTGAACCCAGGGCCTTGCACTTTCTAGACAAGCACTCTACCACTGAGCTATATTCCCAATTCCCAGAAGTGTATTTCTTTAACTTCTGTGTAAAAGATAAATCACAGAGAGACCAAGTTGAAAATGTGTTTAAATTGATTGTACCAATTTGGAAAAAGAGCAAACACACAGTTTTTGATGATATCCTTTCCTTACATGTTTGTATCATCAAACAACAAAATAGCAAATAATTTAGATCATTATTATCAAATTTTTTAAAATGTTACTTCTCATAAAATAAATGAACAGATATGAGTTGCTTCTGATCTTTGAAAACAAAATTTAGAAATAAAACACCTAGATATATATAAGATTTGCAGAAAATATGATGCAAATCAGTGTTATACAGCATTAACACAAAGCTATTTTCCAAGCTGAAACCATGTGACTTTTAAGACTGAATGAACTATTTGTACTGAAAATTTTCCTTTCCTAAAACACAAAAATGACTTGCAGACTTGCCATTCACATTAGATGTTGATTTGTTATAGAAAAAAATCTATGCTTCCTATTTTTATTTTTGTAGTTGTTACAACAATCTCAAATGTTTTGGCCCAGCTAATTAATTAAATATAATTATGTGTATAATATACATATATATACATATATATGTAAACATTCTTTTAGCTTAAATAGAATAAAAATATTGGTTGTTAATGTTTCCACAGAGTTAAAATTAGAGAAGGAGTTGATATATGCTGCAAAAATGCTCAGATAACATTGAGCATTGACCATGGCCTGAGAATGTCAAATCATGAGGTTAAAACCAAGCTGTGAGGAATCTAGAGCCATAAAAGAAAAAAGAGCCAGATGGGGTGAAAGAAAATTAAATGGGATCAAGTTTGTTCAAGCAGGAGTGAAGAAGGTTAGGTGTAAAATAAAATAGAAGCTTGTGACTGAGTGGCAACTTCAGAGCAAAACACGCTAGGGTGAGTACATATAAATGAACAATTATTCCTAATTCCTGGAAGCAATGATCCTCATATAATCTCCATGAATAAAAAATATTTTAGAATTACCTTTTATTTTTCATGATTTTAATATGACCATACACTATAAAATAAACTTTTTATATATTAATATTTAGAAGCAGAAAGTTACAAAACCATATTTTATCTTTCCTATAACCATATTTTATCTCTCATATAACTTGCTTAATCTTTTCTCTGTTACTGAATTCTTGGTACATTACCACCCATGGGCTCAAAACACTTATTCAAAATCCATATCTTAGTTATTGCATTTGAAGTAGTAGAAAAGCTTCAAAATGATAAATCCTTTTGAAGGCTACTATAAACAACATTTGATTCATATATACTGAAACTTGTTATAAGTAACGGATGATTTAGATAGAGCACATTTACCACTGTCTAGCGATGAACATTTATTATGGGAACACCATAGCAGATGAGGCTGCGGTAGATAGTAAACCATCAATCAGATGCGACCCCACAACAAATTGAACCTCATCAACTGCTTTAATATGTCATGAAGCTTCCAAATAGACATCACTGGACCATTTGTTAAGCCCAAACTACTTTTTCACTGACAAAGCAAAAGACATTTGGTATTTTCATTTACATGTAATATCAAAATGAATCGATGAGATCTCTTCATCCAAAATGCAATTTCTATGAGAATGGACCACTGAGATTCAGATCTTAAGCTTCTTTATACAAAATTTTAATACTGATCTTTTACTTTTTTCTTGTTATATAAAAAGGATTGTATTTTGTTTCTAAAATTCTGTCACATTTAATGTTATTATTACTATTTTTAAAAAAATATGTTTCTATGAAAGCAAAACAGGAAAAATATTCTTAGCACTAACATTTCTGTTATGAAAATGAGTATTAAGGCATTTCTCAAGTGGTACTGCAAGTAGAGCAAAAATAAAAATAGTGTGAAGGCTCAAACACTCATATAGACATGATAATTACACAATCAAAAATGGTCCTTAGTGCTATAAAAATCATCAGAAATCATAATAAAAACTTTGTTTTCTGATATTAAAGAAAACCTTTCTTCCTTCTGCCACTTTGCTTATTAGCTTTGCTTATTGTTGCTCTTAGTTGGGTATGTTTATGTCCCCAGCTAATATGCATACATGTGTTTTATCTTATGATCTTGGGTGCTTGGAGGTATAGGAAGTTATCTTATTGGGTTTTTAGTTTGTAATGTCTCTCTCATTTGAATCCATAACTCTTATATCTGTGTTACATTACTTTATAATCACATTTAAGCATGACCTTAAAAACACATTCATATAAGAAATTAGTAATACATTTATTGATTAAGAACTACTGTGCTTCCACACTCTACTATTCAGAAATGTCGTGAATCTTCATTACATAATTTACAAGACAAAGTGGATTCCTGCAAGCCAGCTTCTCTTGCTAGTTATCCCTTTGAAAATGTCCCTGTGAGTTCACAAGGAAGACTGAACCCAAGATGCCTTAAAAAAGAGTTGCAAAGATTCCTATTGATATAGGAATATTTAGGAGCAAAATGAAAAGATCACTCCATCTTAGTCTGAATGCAGGGGTAGGCAGATGCAGATTGGCTGGATGATGTGAGTCACTGGGGATAGGGCCTCAAAGTGTGCATCTGCTCGGTGACCCCTTCTCCTTCCTCTCTCTGCTTCCTGACCCTCATCATGAGGGAAGCAGTTTTCCTCTGCTGATCCCTTCTCCCATGATATGCTGTGTCACCTTAGGGCCAAAGCAATGGAGTGGTCATATACAGAATTAAATCTCTGAAACCATGAGCCCCACAGACACTTATCCTCCTCTGAATTGTTCTTGTCAGGTATTTTTGTCACAGCAATGCAAAAACTGACTAAAACATATTTAATTTGAAATAACTGTCTAACAAAGTATGAATAAAAGTTTTCACAATTTAAAATTTTTTATTGATTTCTAGACAATAGCCTAACATACTCTTAATTCCTTGAAAGTTCTACCTGAGTGTGTGAAGTTGTAAAAGCATAACTATCCTCTGACTCTGCTGTGTTCCTGTAACAGATCATATAAACAATTAATTAGGTCGTGATGACTAACAGCTACTTATGTCCTAGTGGAAGGGGCATGCTTACTGCTTGCTGTGAAAGACTCTGTCTAGGTCCTTTGCTACAGTATATATAGCAAATACCACCTGTTCCCATCCGTCACCCTATGGTAGATTTGGGGAAAGAGGAAACAATGTTTTCACACCCATGTTCATGATGTTTGACTTGCTCCAATGGACTGACTTTGTGGACTGTGACATTTATCAAGCCAATCTGCATGTTTTCTTAGTCATGTTTTATTGAGTCTTATTATTCTTTTAAAAGTTGGAGATCTATGGCAGGGACATGTTTCATAAAGATAAAGTGACATAATTTATATTAAGAAATTAAACCAATTTAGAAAAAAATTCTCAAAGATGTTAATACATAATGATGAGTTATTATCAGATGATCCACTTAGCACAATTAATATTTATAGGTATATCTTCAAATTACTTAATTAAATATTCAGCAAGACTCTGCTTTATTCATCATGTATGCCCATAGAATCTAAGGGTTGAGTGGGAACATAGAAATAATGTCTCCTTATATGAAGATTCTGCTCTTTTATAACTTATGGATATGATAAATATAAGTCCATCACATACATACATCATTCTTGGATGATATTCAATCATTAATTATTTTTACATTCATTTCTCTAAATATCAATTTATTGAAGATTTTTTTCTTCACGTTTTTTTCTTTTGGAATATACATTTCTGTACTGTGTAACTCTTTTTCTTTATAAAATATAAGCTATGCACAGCTAATGAATAAATATATTTATATATATTTCCAATACATTATTAATATAATAAAATGTAAAGATACAGTATTTTTATAAATAAAATTTAAATAGTAAACACTAATTTTCTAGGCTATTTCAAGTGCAAATATTAGGCATTGAAATATAATTTTGGTTGGCATGTGAACTCATACTTCTTTATTGGATGTTCCTTGACATTATTTATCAAGATCCTTAAAATGATACCTATTGAGACAACAACTGTAGATCTATGGAACAATCAGATTTATGTATGCTCAAAGATGTTTATAACATTACACAAATTTATCTTCTTTTTTAATTTATTTTTTATTAGTGAACTATAGTTGTACATGATGATGGGTTTTGTTGTCACATATTCCTAGATGCACACGATACAGCAATATAATTAACTGGGCAATATCCCTACCTCTGAACCCCTCTACTTCCCTCCTCCAGTCCCCAAACACTTTGCCTATCCTCTGGGTCCTATATTTTTCAAAAAAAATCCCAAGTACAATGTCATAATTCTTATACCTATGACAAATAATTCTTAGATACATGATTATATTATATTCAGATACATTTTAAGGATAAATAAAAGAAAATTACATACAAAATTATATAAGCATAACATATTTTCTTACATATAATTTATAATGTATATGCAATATGATTTTACATGTATTTCAGAATATGTATATATATGCATATATGTAAACACTTATCTTTCATTTTATAAACATATGGATATCAAGGAAGGGAAGATTGAGCAGGATTCGAATGATACCTCTTATGGAAAAAAATTAAAGTGACTCTTTTATGAGAAGCGATTATAATTTTTTTGTTCTCATTAAATCTTTCCAGTTATTTCCTGTGTTTCTACATTGATGAAGCAGTACTTTTTAAATGAAAAATAAATTTATCGGAGCCTTCAAACTTACTTATGATCTAACCTCTGCCAACAGGCTATGATAATTACTAAAACTTGTCAAGAGCTGCTATTTGTCAAGACCAGAAATCTCCAGAAAATGCTGAATAAAATACTCAGCATCACCAAAAATTTCATCATTAAAATATTTATTCATGCTTTCTAGTATGCTTTTCTTAGTTTCCTAATGTTCCCAAAATTAGTTTTCAGGACACAGGTTCTTCTTTTCTTTTGTTCTTTTTTTTTTCCTTTTGGCGTTTCTTCTTTTGAGATAGGGACTAACAACTTTTCCAGGACTGGCCTGAAACCCATAGTCCTCCTTCCCCAGCCTCCCCAGTATCTGGAATTTCATGCATGGAACAGTGATCCTGGCTTCAGGATTCATCTTTTAGGTTAGAAATGCATTTTACTACAATAATCTCAGATTCAGAATAACCAAATTAGTTATAATTTAAATCCATACAGTTTTTCTTATTATAACTATTTAAAATTATGCCATTACTTTTTGATCAAGGAAAATTATACTTTCTTCCCATTACATTCCAAATGTTTTTTAGTCAACTGAGTGTACAAGAACATAGTACTTGACTATTAACAATGTCAAAATAGTTTGTTTTTTAATTTGGCTTTTTGTTTTTATTTTTTATAGTGATATTTCTATACTTCATGCTACATTTGAGGAAAAACTTAATCTGTAATGCTTACTCTGATAAATAGTTTGTTAGAACAATGTACAAACAAACGTATATATAATCCAGGTTACAATCAACTTCCATATATGAGTACAGTCTGATGTCCAGAGCTCATATATTTAGAAGGTAGTTCTGAAATCAATTTTAAAATGAAACTGAAGTATTGGAGAATTATGGCATGCTCAAACTTCCATCTCTCAGTTTATTATTGCTTTTATTAACTTAATCATTACCACTTCTAAAACTGCACTTTATAATAAATTCAGCTTAATCTACAATATAATGACTGTAAACTTCTACTAATTAGTTTTCTTTTGCTTTGATACCATAATAATTGAAATTCATAATGAAGGTTCTGAGGCACTGTGATATTCTAACATATGACAATGTGTAAGGAAGTTTGCAATATGGAATAAAATATTACACATAAGAATAATTGATTTCATGGACTTTGATGTAGTTTCTTTTTTAGCTGTTTGTAATATTCCCATCTACACTAAACTTCATTTATCAGAAAATTACTTTTTTTCTAAGAAATTGCATTTGTTATACTGTTTAGCTACAAGTAAACAGATTTGTTAAAATCCCAGTATTTGTGGGGGAAAAGCTCTCAATTAACTTCAAGCAGATTTTACTTTATCCAATCAAGCAATGATTATTATTTTCATAAATATTTTTAAAATGGCCAGATCCATCTGGTTGTTTTAGGAGTACTTTCAATTTACACTCTGCACAAATTACTTAAAGTCCTCTCTCTTGAATAATCAACCCATAGTAAACATGCTATTAGGTAATTTAAATGATGCCAGCAATTGTCTATTGGTTAAGTAACAGAGAAAATCCCTGTCCATATTTCTGCATTATCAATTTTCCAAACATCCATTTAGAGTGATGCTTAGAAATTAGCCTCAATCAATTGTTTTATAATTTTTTTAAATACTGGAATTTATTGTCCATTTAAGTTACACAAGCAAGCACATTAGCTGAGTCTTGACTACAGTAGCTTCCAATCAAGGAGAGCATCAAGAGTTATGTCTCAATAGCACCTTAAATCAACCCTTGTGGTTTGAGATGATACAGAAGTGACCTTTGCTTCTTTTTAGTATTTAACTCTAGAAGCCTCAAATTATTTCCAGAAGTATCCCAATTTTTATTCTCCAGATTCCTCCCTGAACAGGATTCTGCTGGGAGGAGGAAATAAGACAGAGGCATTGGACATGTACTGGGGTATATCCCACAAGAAGGCTCATATCACAAGCATCTCAAATTTGACAATTTTATTTTTATTCAATTTTTAAGCTATGTTGTGATCCTCAGTACAATTCCTACCATTTTTATGTATTATTCAGACAAATAGTGACCCTAAAACAGAAAAACCATCTTATCTCTTAAAACTTTTATAGAACAGAGTTCAAAATGCACAGCTAAGTGCTATTCTCTGTGTATTTAATGTGGAGTGAAAAGCTGTTTGGTGCCCATTTTAAATTCACTGGCAACAAGACAGGCAAGGAAGCATATACTAGGAGTCATGAAGACACATATGAAATAATTAAAAGTTTAAAATTAATTTGAACTTATACTGGAATGCATCACGTAGAAATCTAAAAATAAATTTCCAAATGGAACAGCTTGAAACTTGTTCTTGCCATCTGGTTTTGGACCTGGCTCATTCAATTCCAATTTTGCCCATGTGAACACTCCAATTTTATATATACTATATGGAAATGATAACCTTCATGCTTCCTAAGCCAATCTTATTCTGGATTTCTTAAAATACAGTTCTATTTTCTACATTATCAATATTTTCCAAATAGTTTCTTTATGATGGGCATATTTGTCTTGTTTTGTTCTGTTTGGCACCAGGGATTGAACCCAGAGGTACTTAGCCCTTAACTACTGAGCCATATCCTCAGCCATTTTTATTTATTTATTTTATTTTGAGACAGGGTCTTGCTATGTTGCTTAGGTCCTCACAAAGTTGCTGAAGCTCATTTTGAACTTGAGATCCTCCTGTCTTGGCCTCCTGAGCTGCTGTTTTTATAGGTATACTTCACCACCCCTGGCCATATTTGTCCTTATTTTAAACCAGATGTGATATTAGTATATTATTTACTGAAGAAATTGTGATTGCATTTTATTTTGCTAAAAGTAAAATTAATATACATCTATTAATTTTAAATCATTAATAAGCATAAAATACAGATTGATGAATTCAAGTGAAGGGAGAAAAATCCATATTTGTGCATGTGAGTTGTAAAGTAAGAGAAAAAGGAATGCAAAATACAAAGATGCAAGATAAAATCAGTTTATGGATAGAAATCATTTAGCACAATGCTGGCACACAAGCAGTGTTCAATAAATGTTACGGTTTATAAATTGTATATGTAATTTCAAATTTTTGTATTTTTAGAAGTTCACAATTAGACTGGCTTAGGTAGCATAAAGATTATATCCATATAAGCAATATATTTGAGTATATTATTTGTTTCTGAAAAAAATGTTTATTGAAATACCACTGCTAGCTACTTTACACATATTATCTTACTTTGTCCACACAAAAATAACAGTGAAAACACTGAAAATCACAGGAATTAAAGTAACTGATCTCAGAAGATACAGTAAAAGGCAGAGAGATGTGAGAAGAAATTCTGTGTTTCTGTTGTTATCTAATTACACTCTCAAATAAGTCTAGCAAATGAGGTACCTCACCATAAAGTTATTTTGATTGTCTTTCAATGTGCCTAGGAAACATTGAAAATAAGACTTTTAATCAAAATTATAAGAATTTAAGATATCAAAATATATAAAAATACATCTTCTCAATATAGCAACTGACAATTTAGTTATTAGTAGTCCAATCAGATCTAATTGAAAATTCCTTAAAGTTACAAGTAAAACTAGCATTGCAGTAGCTTCACCTAATCCTTTTAAACTTATTATTAGTTAAAATTTTTCTTTAGGAAGAACACGTTTTATCTCTTACAAATTATTGAACTAGCATATCGATCCACTTGTCTAGAATTCTAACGGATGAATAAAATCATTCTTACATACACAACACATTTAAAATTGTAACAGTAAAACTTAAAGTTCATCCAATAATTCAATTATGATATGAAGAACTCTTTTTAGAACACATATACTTAAGGTTTCAAGTTACGTGTTTTTAACTCTATGAAACTCCTCTAAAATGTATTTTATAACAGATAACATACAACTGATAAATGAAGAAAATGACATAATTTATACATAATCATAGTTAAACACAGCAATTATAAAGGTGGGCAATTTAAGTATATGTGTGTGTGTATAAATATATACATATATATATATATACACACATACATACATATATTTACCTTTACAAAAGAATTGTGTTAAATTTAAAGGATATGGGTGCATAGAAATATGTATACATAATGCATTTTCTGTTGGAACACAAAATTCTTTCAAAATTTGATGCAAACTACTGTGGATTGTAAAATAAGCCACTTAAGATGATATGCACAACATACATTATATAAGGCAAGTAAATAGCTTTCAGTAAAAAAGTGTTCAGGAACAATGACAGCCTAGATTAAATCCTTCACACAAAACGCAACTATCACCCACAATTTCAACATTTATTTTAGCATAGAATTCTGTGTGATTATTTTTGGTTCTATGGTATCAAAAAAAATCTTGCAAATATAATAAGAGGAACTAAGGTGTGACAGATATGAAGTACTAGTGACTCAAGTAAATGTCACCATGTATTGTTTCATAAATACTATAGCTATTATAAGAATTGTCTTACCAATTTCCACAATAGCCTCACATTTTAAGTTCTATAAATTCTGGTTTACTGTGACAGATTCTCAAAGCTATATTTAAGTGACTGTTGTTACTTTCCACTGATTCTCTACATACTACCTATTAGAGTTACTTGAATGTCCCCCAAACACAGTGCACTTCTTCCCTGAGTTTGTTGTCTGGCTCAAAAACATACGCTTAGGGGGATGGCTCTATAGGATTCTCAGAGGTGTAGGGAGGGGGATGGGGAGGGGGAGGGTATATGAAGAACTCATAGGAGACTGGAAATTGGGAAGAGGGGGGAACCATCCCAGAAGCCGATGTCATTCCTCCACAAACTATCCATTCAAGGCATGAGCTCTTCTGGGGGAAAATGCAAAAGGTAAAATTCAAGGTG
>PVKS010009224.1:0-64746 GCA_004027875.1 Aplodontia rufa
ACAGCTTAGCCTTTTCTGACAGTACGCTACCTGTTAGTGCTTCTAGCTCACATATACGAAAGCTGAGACAAAGAGCAGGCCCGGGCACAATGAAGCACACTGCTAGGAAGTGGCAGGGCTCGGAAGATAGCGCAAACCTTCTGATTCCAGCGCACTTTCCCCAAGGTCAAATGCGAAGACATTGATTGCAAAAACGAATGAGCAACTGATATCCAACCACAAACTGTGCAACTGATCTGTGCTGCCAGGGGGACGCATCATTCCCCATCTGTTTAATCCAGGCCTCTTTTTTTTTTTATTAGAAGTATATAGTGATACAATTGAGGGGGAAACATTATCAAACCAACAGTAATCAATGTATATATACTTTGTTATCCAGGGGTAATGCCAAAACATGGATGCTCAGCTTGGGTTTCCCCTGTTGCAGTTTCCCCCAGAAGAACTCATGTGTTAAATGGGTATCTCGTGGAGGAATGACATCGGCTTCTGGGATGCTTCCCCCATCTTCCCAATCTCCAGACTCCTATGAGTTCTTCATACACTCTCCCTATCCCCATCCCCCTCCCTACGCCTCCAAGTATCCTAGGGAGCCATCCCCCTATTACTCTGAAAGTCATTCAATTTGAAGTTTTGTTAGGTTAGCCGTCTACCCTACTGCTTCCCCATGTATTCTAGCATCCACAGATGAGAGAAACCATTTGGCCCTTGAGTCTCTGAGATTGGGAGACTTCATTAAGCATAATACTTTCCATCTCCATCCATTTGATATCAAAAGCCATAATATCGTCTTCTCTAATGGCCGAGTAGTATTCCATTGAGTATATGTACCAAAGCTTTTGTATCCACTCGTTGAGTGAGGGGCATCTGGGTTGGTTCCATAGTCTAGCTATAATAAATTGAGCTGCTATAAACATTGAGGAAGCCACATTGCTATAATACGCTGATTCTAACTCTTTTGGGAAGATACCCAGGAGTGGGATAGCTGGGTCGTAAGGTGGTTCCATCCTTAATTTTTTGAGTAATCCAGGCCTCTTTAAAGGCACTGGAGACTGGGAGTCCTGTGCAGCAATGAGGCCCAGACCAGCCACGGCCTCTGGCGCACTTCGTTCTTTTCTCCAAGGCTTCTTCATAAAATCAAAAGAGCATTGTTGGGGCAAGTGGTGAGAACAGACTTGGGAACCAGAAAGATGTAAATATAAGTCCAATTTTTCATCTTGCCAAATTCAAACAAACATCATTTTAATGACCTGGCAGCCCCCGAAAGTCAGAAGCCACCAGTTAAATAAAAAGCCCATTCACTTAGGAGCAGGGTGTCGACACTGGCGTTTAATGTAAGTCAGGTTTCCAAGCAGAGGGACCCTGTGTGTGGTGACAGGCACATGTGGGCTGGGGTGAGCCAGACGGCATCACCCCAAGTAAGTGCAGGGACCTACTCACACCGTCTCGGGGCAGATCCTAATGTAAATATGGGACATTTGTTTGGGGTTTTCAAAGGTCCCCATGATTCATCAGTCTGGGAGGTAAAGTCTCCTCCCTCGGAGTTCACGGGTAATAAAAGTGCCAACTACCAACTTTTCTTGTAAGAAATATAAATTAGCATGAACTATGCAGGACAAGCCAGCATATAACTCATAAAAACATAAAGCTAAGGAAAATAGGAGCATGGAGAGGGAGGGAGGGTAAAGGGGACATACGATGTGTGCACGTGCGAAAGTGGAACAACAAACCCCTTCATCATGTAAAATTACAATGAAAAATAAAATCTTATTGAAAAAAAACAAGATTACCAATAAAAAAAGGAAAAAAATAGGAACGCATCCGTATAACCTTGGACTAGGCAAAGATCATTCAGTGAGAACACCAAAGGCAGCAAGTGTCACAGAAAAAACAATGATTGAACATTTTCACTCGTCAGTAGACTCTGTTAAAATGAACGGGCAAGCCACGGACCGGAAGAGAACATTTGCCACTCATCTGTCTGCTAAAGGACCTGATTCAGGAGAATACGAAGAATTCGTATGACTCCAGAGTAAAAAGACAACTCAGGAAAAAGTAGGGAAAGGTCTAAACAGACATTTTACCAAAGAAAATACTCAAACGACCATAAGCACCTGAAAGAGTGCTCAGGCTCACCAGTCACCAGGGAAACGTAAGCTGAAGCCACATGCAGTCCTCTCCCTACCCCCAGATTGGCTCACATGAGTGACCAGTAGCACCAAGGACTGTGGGGATGGTGCTGGGGACAGTGGCACTCTTATCAGGTGGAGCATCCCCAAACTTAAGTTTTACATTTCAGAGCACTTTGGATTTCAGATTTTGAGATTTAAGAAGCTCAATCAGTAAAGCCTATGCGAATGCTCCAAAATCTGAAAAACTCCCAACTCTGAAATACTTCTGGCCCCAAGCATTTCAGAAAAGGATAGCTAAAGAGACATCTATCCGATGACCCAGCAGTCTCCTAGGTATTAGGAAATACAAACACGTCCAAAGGCTTGTTCGTAGCAGCTTTATTGAACAGCACAGGCTGGAAACCTCCCAAGAGCTAATTAGTTCTAAAATAGCTCAGTGAATTGCGGTAGCATCACACAATAGAACACCACATGGAAGCAAGAAGTTTCAAAGGACAGAGACATGAAACAGTGTGGGTTTTCAGGACATTATGGCGAGTGTTGAGTGAAAACGTCATATTGAATCTACCCCAGACACGAAGTTTTATATGCCAGATGATCCCATCTATATGGACTTTTAACATGGGAAAATTAATGTGTGGTGATAGAAATCAAAGCAAGGGTTGCTTCCAGAGCAGGAGGGTTTAGCTGGGATGCCTCCTGGGATGATGGACATATTCTGTATCTCACTGGGGTGTGGGTTGCACAGGTTCGTGAATCAAATGAAACACTTAAAACTTGCACATTGCAGTGTTTGCAAATTATACTCCAATTTTTAAAAAGCATTGAAAGAATATCTTTTCTCTAATAGGCCAAGACTAAGGACTCAGCTCTAAGAGAGCATCCAGAGGTCAGCAGGACCCCCCCAAGAAGCAGAGGCTTCATGTGGACCCAGGAGGTGGCCGGCCATTTATTCTCAACTAATTTGCAGCTTTGGGCCAAAGTAGGTTGTGACTGCACAGATCAACCCACAGGTCACAGTGGCCTGCACGTCCTCGGTGGTGTTTGGTGAGGTAACAGTTAGTGCCAGGCACCCTTGTGCTTGTGCCTCTTTAGAATTGGCTCTCCCCACCACCAGCTTGGTGCAGGGTTTCACAGGGCTCACCCAGGGGCAGCCTGACAGTGCCCAGCCATGCCCTCACCTCAACCTCTCACTGTCTGTCCTGGAGCTTCTCTAACGCCTTGGGCTGGGACCCGAGAGACGCACTTGCATTTGAGAAGTGTGGGTGAGCTCCAGCCCTTGGCACCTTGACCAATACCAGGAGGGGACTTTTAAGCTGATGTGTCCCTCTGCTTGGCTGTATAGGCGTCTCTCTTCCTAAAGCTTCTCAGAAGGTCCCTGAGGATTGGGCACCATTCCCCAGCATGGTGGCCAGTGCAGTGACCGTCCCAATGCTAACTCACTCTCCTTCCCTTTTCTATTCTCCCAGTCTCTCCCTGCTGTTCCCTGGGGAAATGTATCAAATAAACCATCTGCACATGGATCCTTGTCTCAAGCTCTGCTTCCAGAAGAACTGGCTAAGACAAGGTTTATGAATATATATGTATAGAAAAATGCATCTACATACACAAATGTTTCTCCAGGTACTGAAACCTTGTATAACACAGATCCCGATTCAGCTGGCTGCCTTCCTGGATGCTGTCGCTTGTGTAAACCTGAAAGAGACTGATGACCTCTTGCTAACACAGTCAGTCCTGCTAAGACACACACCTCGACGGAGAACATAACAACCATCATTTCCTACCACTCACTCCAGAACCCTTGCGTTGGTAAGCGATGAACTTGGGGGCTGGGCTCAGTTCAATCCCAGGCTGATGGATGGGTAAGAGCAACTGCCTCCAGGGGAGCACCTATCTTGTCAAAGAAAAACTTGTGATTTTAACTTTTGAATGGCTATTACTCTCATCCTCCGTGAATTATGATGAAGATTCACAGCTATATTGAAAGAGAACTAGTAACATGCCAGGCACGGCCCTGTGTATGGTTTAGATGTGAGCTGTCCCCCAAAAGCTCAGCGGGAGCAATGCAAGAGGGCTTAGAGGCAAAATGACTGCGTTGTGAGAGCCGAACCTAATCGGTGTACTAATCCACTGATAGGTACTAACTGGGTGGTGACTGTGGGCAGGTAGGGTGTGGTTGGAGTGGGTGGGTCATGGTGGGGGACATGATTTTGGGGTACATAGTTTGTACATGGCGAGTGGAGTCTCTGCTTCCTGGTGCCACGTCCTGAGCTGCTTTCCTCCTGCGTGCCCTTCCGCCATGATGTCCTGCCTCACCTTGGGCCCAGAGCTATGGAGTCAGTGGTCTATGGAGACCTCTGAAACTGCGAGCCTCCAAATAAGCTTTTCCTCTTCAGTGTTGTTCCTGGCAGATTTTTCGGTCCCAGTGGTGAAAATCTGACTGGGTGCATCCTTGTTGGGCCCCATGGTCCGGGTGCTCCTCAACCACCTGGTGCTCTTGACTGGCAGAGAAGAGCCTAGTGTTCCAATCTCAGGTTTCGCTCTATTCACCCACTGTGTATTTGGTGTGGACCATGTGGCTTCAAACAAGAAATGGTGCCCTCTCTGCTTCTGTCTCTCTTCCCTGGGCAGCAGTAACTCACCTTCCAAGTTTTCTTTCCTTTTCAGCTTAAAACGGAACTAATGAAAGACACAATGCAAATATGAGAAAATCCCTTCAGAGAAGATAGCTCGTTAGCATCGAATGGCTTGTTACAACAGGTTTCCAGGAGAATGGCTTCGTGTGCGTGTTAAAAGTTTTTACAAGGCCTTTGCCAACATTCAGCCAGAGCGGTAGGTTAGTGCAGGGAAGATTCTAGAAAATGGCAATGGGATGTGAACACAATTGCTTAGAAGCATGTTGATGAAGCGTGGAGAAATAAATGAGGAGCTATTAAATCAGCCAGAATTGGAGCCAGGCTCTAACCATGCACAGAGACAGACAGGCCTGGACCCTGCGGAGGTGAGCAGAGATCAGGGCCACTGAGAGTTCCTCAGCCTCTGTCCTAATTGTTGCTCACCTCTCCCCATAGTTCCTGCCCCAGACACAGGTGATGCAGAGGCGCAACTCGTATTTTAGAATCTGGGTGTGCAGGGAATGCCCCTTGACATTAACCTAAAGGACCCTGGGTTTCAGTGACAAAGAGGACACTGTCTCTGCTGGGAGGAACATCTACTGTTAAGTGCACGAACAGCCATTCATGACCTGAGCTGCTCAAAGCTGAATGGTCAGGAACACCCGGGGCCGCCCACCACCTGCCCCTCACTACCCTCCAGCCACCTCCACCTGAGACAGGAGACACGGCAATGATCTTCCAGAGTGTCTCGATGTTTCCTGTTCACACTAGGTGGGCTCCTGGGCTTTTGCTCATCCTGCCCCAGACCCTGAAGTGTCCAATCTTGTCCCCTCCTCCCTCAAGACACAGCTCAGAGGCCAGCGCCTCCAGGAGGTTCCACCTGAGCTTTCCCACAGGGAACCCTTTCCTCTTTGGTATTCCGAGTTCAACCTCCCAGCTAACCTCCCAGAACACTAAAAAGCAAATTCCTTGGGGGCTAGAAGCTTTGTGAGGCTCATTGTGTACCTTCCCTGCTTAGCACAGTATTGAACTCAAAACAATCTGATTTCTTTCCTTGAGAAAATATTAAAGGATTGCTGCCTTGAAAAACACTTGGACTGGGTGCAGGGGTGCACACCATAATCTCGGTGGCTCAGGAGGCTGAGGCAGGCAGATCACAAGTTCAAAGCCAGCCTCAGCAACTTAATGGGACCCTGTCTCAAAATCAAAAATTAAAAAAGGGCTGGGGATGTGGCTTAGTGGGTAAGTGTGGCTGCGTTCAATCCCTGGTACCAAAAAAACATAATACAGAGAAAGACAGAGACTTGGAAGGATTCAAGGTCACATTTGGCTAGAGATTACAGAACACTGCACACAGTCCCCATAATGCATTAAGAAAACATGTCCTGCAAAGCTACAAAGGCTTCCCCTTCCCAGGGAGTAGAGGTCCATGCAGGCTTAATCCATGTGGCCTCTGTGTCCCTTCTCATTTCCTGATTAAAATGCGCCCTGGGTTTTAGAAGAAGTACTCAGCCGGACAGATGAATGAGGAAGACAAGGGAAAATCGTTTGCATGGCAAACAACAAAGGCTCTTAAAGTCTGAACTTCTCTAACTTATGAAAAAATTCCTCCTGGAAGAATCTTTGAGAGAGTAATGCACTTTGACCCTGTACATGACCTCTCTTGGAATGTGAAGGGCAGTGTTGGAAACCACAGAGTTCCTAATGGCTCACGCATCCCGAGACCCCCTTCAGAATATTTCCATTTCTTCCTGTCTTCGTAGCCAGAGCTCTTCAATACTGTCGTGGTCTGGTGGCTGTCTCCAGGCAAGGGACTCATATTGCACACCCCACAGGGGGCAGAAGGCTAAATCAGCCAGAAAAAGGTGGAGCTGGCCAGTTCCATAAGCACAAGTGTAGACAAGCGTGGATGATTTTAACTCCCCATGCAGCTGGACTGACCGGGGAACTGTCACCTCGTATCGAGCTTGTAACTGAGAAACCACAATTATCCTTTTGAGCACATTTACGAGGAAGCACAGGGAGGCCTTGGTGTTATGGGTGAGAGTATTTAGAACAGGTGGATGGTGCCTCAGCGAGGATTGTCACATGAGGTTCCCTGCAGAGACGGGGAAGGGAAGCCAGAAGGCTAGCTCCACTGCGGCTCTGACAGTAACAGGGACAGGGCAGAGGCAGGGATGAAACAGAGTTGGAAAAGGGAACAAGAGAGGGAGGCCAAAGGATGGCGGCTGACTTTGTCACAAGTGCCAAAGAGGAAGCTCTGACATGAGGGGAAAGACCAGTTTTTCTTTTTTCTTGCATGGGAAAAGTTTCCCCCAACTAAATCGGCTTCTCCCTTCCTTCCCGATCTCTGAGCCCCAGGCGGTGACATGCACACTGTTATCTATGGCTTGATCCAATACTTCACCACAACCTGAAATCACAATATGTATTCCTGACACCTGCTGACATGTTCTGGATTATTACAATAATGAATCATTTGCATTCTGCAAATTCCTTTAAAACTTCTACAGAGGAGAAAGTCACGTGTTGCAGCCCCCGGCTTGGGATGCACACACGGCTCCTGTTTCTAATCGTCCCCAGTGACTCCCCAGCTTCGATTTAGAAAGATCATCAAGCATTCAAATTTTGTTGCTTTCACCATTACATGCCTGCAGAACCCCAGTAAGGGTAAAGCCCCTCACCTTGGTCATAATACATTTGGGGACAATCATGAATGGGAGGGATTCATAACCCAGGGCACTGGTTTATTTTACACAGCCTGAGGACTTCAATTTCCAGCATTCTTGAGAATGGCAAAAGATTTAGGTGCCAGTTTCTCCAAATGAGGTCAGACACTAAATGTCTACTAATTTAGGCTCTAGAAAACTCCGACGGCAAGAGGAGGGTTCCATTCTAAGAATGTGTCTTATGGAATCAGTCTGTTGACGGGAATAGGAGAAAGTTCTATTGAGAACTATTGCCAAGTGTTGAGGCAGAACAACCAGGTAAGAAGAAAGTGGGAGGAGAGATCACAGGATGGGGAAAACGACCTGGAAAAGGAGCCTGTGGTCAGGCAAGCGGGACACGGATGAGCGCCAAGGCCAGGACCCTGCACCGGAGAGCACCAGCCTGCCCTTGGGCCTCTTCCCTGCCTCAGCTGAACTGCCCAGCTCTCCCAGAGGATTCTACTCTTAGGGAACACTTCCCTGTGTGGCAGCAGAGATTGGCAATCCAGCAGGAGTCCTGTGTACAGAGATTGCCCTGTTCTGTTCCATAAAGCCAGGACTTGGCATTTAAAACAAGATGAGATAAATTACAGCGGTGCCCCCTTAGCCATGGGGGTACATTCCAGGACACACAGTGGGTGCCTGAAACCATGGGTGCTATCAATCCTTATATATACTGCATGTCTCCTATATATAAATACCCATGATAAACTTTAATTTATAAATTAGGCACAGTAAGAAACTAACAACCATAAAGTAGAATAATCATAATAATATATTGTAATAAAAGTTATGTGAACATGGTCTTTCTTAAAATTTCTCATTTTACTGTAGATCTTAGTACCTTCTGCATACAATTTCCTTTCTTAGGGTGAGAACAGTCACGTTTTCACTTAAAGGAACACTTTACGGCCTTTCTAGGGCAGATCTGAATTGCCAGCCTCGCTACTCCTGCACTTTGGGCCACTATTAAGTCAAGAAAGGTTTATTTGAACACAAACACGTGACACCATGACAGTGGCTCTGATATCCAAGACGGTTTCTAAGTGACTAACAGGCATGCAGTGTATACCAGGTGGAAATCCTGGACAAAGGATTCCTGGGCAAAAGAGAGAGGGAGAGTGTGAGAGTTCATCATGCAACTCAGAATAACATGCAATTTAAAACTTTCTGGAATTTTCCATTTGACTGTGATTTACTGCAGGTTGTTAAAACCATAGGAAATGAAACTGAGGATAAAGGTGAACTATTATATCATTCATAGATGGTTTCCCCTTTAAAACAGCACAAGAGAGGTGAAGAATTATGTCCTCCTGCCCTTTGACCTTCACTCATAAGGCCCTTTGTGCCTTTTATCTTATATCAGTGGTGCTCAAAGTGTGCTCCAGGACCAGCAGCATCAGCGTCACCCAGGGGCTGGTCAGAAAGGCACATTCTCAGGGCTCCCTGTTCCCAAGACTAACTGACTCAGGAATGCTCGGAACAGAGCCTGCAAGTTTTCATAAATCCTCTCAATGATTCTGATGCTTACAAAAAGTGCGAAGACTGCTGCTCCAGGTCAGCTCCCTTCTCTGGCATCCTGGCACCCGCTGTCCCTTGACTGATTCTCACCGCAGTGAGACCTAGGCAGCTTCAGGCCCTGTCAGTTGGTTCCCCTCTGGTCTGTTCACGCTCTGCTTTGGTCTTCCCGTGCGCTCGATGGTCACGTGTTTAATTAAGGACACTATTTCCCTACAAACAGCGTGAACATCTCATGCTGAGCTTTGCAAAACACTTTCGTAGCCCCTTCAGGTAAGGATCCCCCACACGGCCTCTAACACCCCAAACTTGGGTGAAGGGCCTGTTTTGCAGACAGGAAGTGACTGCAGCATTAACACTATCCAGAAGCGAGTGGTGATAAACTCTGGCACTGCTACAGAAAGAAAAAGCCAGGCTCAGAGACACAAAAACGCGAAGGATACATTCTGCAGCAGAGAGGAGAAACCCACACCAACTCAAAACAAAACCGGTTCAAATAAACCTCGCTCCTCGCCATCTATAAACAGAGTGAGTTCAAGGGAGAATCTTTTGGCCCCAACAAGAACCATGGAATGAGATAAGATGTTTTCTCCTTTATTTTAATGTGTGAGCTGCATGGGGTTCCCCATTATCAAGGCATTTCAAACATCCATTAATGATTTAATTGACGAAGTCCCTTTCTCCCCAAGTTGGGTTTATCTGGGCAGTGCTTCCTGCAATTATCTGACATGTCTGGCAGCTTAATGAAGGCTGTATGTCAGCAAACACTATTTCTTAAAAATGAGAGGGTAAACTTACAAGGAGTCAAGGCTCCATTAGACGCCAAGAGGCCACTCGTGCCCCAACTTGACTTGGATATCTGACACAGCTGCTACAGGCAGTCCACGTGGCTCGGGGCGATGGAGCTGTTATATCATGTTCACAGAGGACATTTTTCTGGCTTGAACTGCAACCCAGCTAATGAATTTACCTTCTTCACATCCCGGGTACCCATCAGCATATCCGACATGAAAATCTTTTGTGCTAAATATTTTCAAATCTGTATCCTATCCAATTCCTACAGGGAGCCTGCTCTTTTAAAAAGGGACGCTTGCTTCCAGTCTGTTGTGACACATCTGAACTGTTAGACCTGGCTGTGTTTTCTAGGAGTAATCGCTGGAATTCTCTCTAACCCAACCAAACCCCTCTTAACGAGTCCAGGGGAATCAGCATGTTTGTGTTGGCTCGCGGGGATCCGAGGGCTACAGACCTTCCCGCCTCGGGTGCAGAGGCAGCCGGGGAAGGCATCAGTCCCCCCTCACGGCTCCCCTGCAATCTTCAGGGCCAAGAGCAATGCCAGGGAATACAAGTGATTACTCGCTTTAGGAAAACAAAAGCCAACAGCCCAGCGTCCCCAGGAAAAGGTCAATAGTCCTCAGTGCCGTAATGGAAGTAACAAATATTTAAATAAGGATAATATAAAAATGCGTTCAGTCATTTTGATTTATTTCTAATTACTTGGCTTTCATTCCACTGAGTGGTTCACAAATTCAAACCTGGTTTCTGCTGACTTGCTGAGCCATACCACGTTAATTTTCCTTCTTTCTACTTGCCTTTCAATCATATTTCACAGTCCCTTCCAAGAGGACCACAAAACACAGCACCAAAGATAGTCTCAGTCTAGCAAGTGACCACATATTATGTGGTTTCCCAATGCAGGAAAGCTGAGCCAAGCTCTGTACGACGCAGAGAGTCAAGGCTCCAGACAAGGTCCAAAGCCAGGAAACCGCCAGGCCCAGTTCAGTCCCAACCCTCAAAGCAGCATCTTCCCTTTCAAGGCATGAGTCCTACCAGGGTGGAGCAGATAAGAACCCCTTGAATTCAGAATGGCAATGTGAGTCAACTGCAGAAGCCCGAGATGTTCTCTCCATTAGCCTCAGGAAGCAGAGGCTGGGCCAGATGAAGTGGTTGCTGGAGACACCCAGTCCGCAAGTCAAGTCCTTCTGCAAGTGAAAACCCAGGAGGAAGAGCGAGGCGGCAGAGGCCTCTTGTCCTCACCTTGGGTGCTGCGAGCATTCGTCCTAAGTCATCCTAAGTGACAGCAGACATCCTAAGGACAGCAGGCCACTGCTCCAGTCCCTGCAAGGCATGTCCCAATGCCTTCTCTGGGTAGAGTGGAGCATGAGGGTTGGCAGGGGAGGCAGATGGGAGACAGGCTCCACAGCCTGGAATCGGACCCAACTGCATGTCATTTCCTGCACTCTTTCTCCAACAGCCAACGGAAGTGCATGCTTCCCTCCTGAGAATCGTGAGAAACTTTCCATGGACGTGCCAGCACCACTTCAAGATCATTGACTAATCCTTGCCACCGTGCCCGTTGGTCTCTTGATAGGCAGAAACGTGACGGTCTTTAACTACAGCTCCTCTTTCAACCCAAGAGTCACCATTTATTGCCCATGTAGTAAGCACCAGGAATTAGAGGCCCATTTCCTCCTGGGTCCCTGCAGCAGCTATCAGATTGGTCTCATGACTGCTCTGTAAGGTATTATTATATTTGCACTGTGTCACCATTATATTTATTTTCTGTTGGTTTGTTCTGTTTTTAAATTTCAAGTAGAAGGCACGTTTCACAATATAGTGACCTTGCATCTCTTGTAGGCAACTCTGTTCTCAACACCAAAAATCATGCACATGGAACACACTTAATAAGTGCTTACTAAAAGAATGAAATCCTCATCTTCAGTGAGGACTCTTAGGGATATATATATATAGAGAGAGAGAGATAGAATGTGTTTAAAAGAGAGAGGGACAGTGAGAGAGAGAAAAAATCAATTTTATTTAGATTCTCATGTGGTTTTCATTGCTCCAACATTGTTGTGTACGTGGTGCTGGGGTTAGAACCTGTGTCCTCGCGCATGTCAGGCAAGCACAGTAACTGCCAAGCCACCGCTCCAGCCCATTGGTCAGGAATCTCAGTCTTAGGAATTAATTTATTTGAGGCCTTCCAACTAATTAGAGGAAAAGTCTTCTTTCAAACTCAGATATGTATAAATGCAATTATATGCCAAAGAATTCCTCATGAGAAAGCAAACTGGAAAATATCCATATTCCCAATGACCCTATCCAAGGCCCATGCAGCAAAGGTGAACTTCCCAGAGGCCCTGACCTCCCTCACCCCTAGTGTAAAATCGCAAATGTGATGCATGTAATAGATGAAGCCCTCCACCTCAGTGACTGCTTCCCTGGACACTGGAAACCTCCTGAGAAATCACATCTACTGCTACTAACCTTACTTGAACAATGCTAGCCAAGTCCATACCAAACCTGTAGGGAGAACACTGGGTTCCTTAGGAAGACCACAGTGGTGACAAATTCCATGTCACCCACAGCAACAAGATGAGTTATTAGGAAATTTGCTAAAAGCCTAGAATAACAACGTTCCACAGTGGTGTTAGTGTTAGACATGTGGACATGACAGAATTGATCAGGGACAGTAGTGGGACTGCTCAGGGAACTGTTACTCAGCTTTGGGTTCATGAACATTTATTGAACAAATGACATTTTCCAGGTGCTCATTGTCCTCTCAGAACCAAGTAAAGCTGGAGCCAAAACCTGCAGTGTGGTGAGTACAGCATCCTATAAAGTGGAAGCTCCCCTAGGGCCGTGTGGTGGGGGGGTGATATCATGTCCACAAGTTTTGTGAAATGGGACCAGTGCACGCTGGTTGGGACCTAAGCTAAGGCAGGAGTTAAATGAGCTAGCCCACTGCAGGCCCTGGAATGATTCATCTCTTACTTTAGGAGAGGGTAAAGGCCACCTCCAAAGAGAAAGTCACCAGCAGTCAAGTAACCTGCTCCATACCATGTTACAAACAGAATTTAAGGAATCTAATAGACTCTTAATGAAAAAATAAATCTTCAGAAGTTATTATCTGGGAAATCTGGACATTGTCTGAGGGCCTGTTTGCCTATGACAACCCAATGTTTGCCTGGGGGGATTGCGGGGGGTCAGATATCAGCCCATAAAGTTGCCACTATAATTGATGCAGTTTGACGGGAGGGAAAGGATCTATCAGAGCTAGAAGTCTGCACGGCGAAGTGGAGGCGGGGTGGGGACAGCGGCTTGAAAGCTTTGTCTGAGAACAGAAGGTTTCCAGGGAATTTTTCCACAGGCCACTATGGGAGGCCAAGCAAAACCAGGAGCTGGGAACAGGTGATGAGCACCAGACTAGACTTCTCCAGATTCTGGACGGCATCTGCTCATCTCCAAATTGCGGCCACCATTAATTTGCTTCTCTTTCAATGATGACTTCAAAGTTTAGGAAATTCCCATTTTAAGTTGTTCATATTGCTAGCCAACAAGAAATAAAGTACACATGGACAGAAAAAATATAAACATTCAATCATTTCACCTTGCTTTCTGGATTTCCCAGGCAGATGGCTGAGTTTATCTTGTACCTGGTTCCGTGGTCTAGTGTTCTCCTCGTCCAGGCAAATCTGCCCTCTTACATTATTTTAATTATATACTGCCACTTTCTTTTTTCCTACTCCTTTTTCGCTCTCCACACAAGCCACAGCTCTACTGCATTTAATAGGTATCCTCAAATTGGTAGGAATCTCAATATGCATCTATATTTTAATTTTACATCAATGACATCTGGACTAGAAGGACCACATTCTTCTACTTTTCAAATGCAATGCTAAATTTTAAAGATCTGTCCCTGTTGCTAAGAGTCCATCAGCTGTGCTTCCTGATGCCATCCTATGTTTACTAAGCCACACCCATCCAAGGGAAATGCCGATTGCCTCTGTTGCCCTAAGACACAAACAGAAAGCTGCAAACATTTGCCCCCATATCTTCCTCCAGAGTCCTGCAAGGCATTTTTTCTGAGATTGCCCACGCATAGAATTCTGAGTAAGTCCTGTTCCCCCTGCTCTCCCAGATGCCTGACCAGCAGGACTCAAGGGTTCCGATTATCCCATCACTGCCAACCCATGGGTGTAAAATGGATATAATTTGGCCAATTAAAATGGGTAAAGAATATTCTCCTGCTCTTACTTTATTTTTTTTTTAAAGAAAGAGGGACAGCGACAGAGACAGAGAAAGAGAGAAACAACTTTATTTAGTTTTTCACATGGCCTTAGTTGCTCCAACACTTAGTTGTGAACATGGTGCTGGGATTTGAACCCGGGTCCTCATGCTTCCCAGGCAAGCACCGAAACGGCTGAGCCACTGCTCCAGCCCCTCCTGCTCTTACTTTAATTTGCATTTCTCAGAATATTGCTGAGTTTGAGCATCTCTCTATATATGTGTTAGCCATACATTTTCCTTCTGTGAACTGCTGTGCATATCCTTTGCCCACGGCTTTCTAGAGTTTTCTCTCATTTATTGGCAGAATTCCTTGCATTTTACTAATTGGTCTTTGATTGATCTGGAACTTTGTAAATAGATTTTCCTAATCTCTCAGCTGACTGTTACCTTTCTCAATGTTTTCTTTTTTAAAACGCCCTTTATGTTATGTATAATTGAAATGATCAGTTGTTCACCTACTAGTTTATTCCACTGAGGTCATATTAAGGAGGCCACTTTTGCTCTAGGTCCAGTATTCTTTCTACTGACAGCCAGATTTGCATTTCACACTGGTGTTTCCATTCTGGTCCACACTGTGGGTGGCGTGAAACAGGGATCCAGTCTTGTTCTCCTCCATATGTTGAGTGGATTTTCTCCACATTAATTTTTTCTGTTGCCCATTGACTTTATCATATCAAATTGCTGTATTTAAAGGAATCAGTCTACGAGTCATTTATGTTCATCAGGTCCATATCGGGGCTGGAGCAGTGGCTCAGTGGTTACAGCGCTTGCCTGGCAAGTGAGGACGCGAGTTCAAACCCCAGCACCACGTACACAACGAAGAGTCTGAGGAATGAAAGTCACATGAAAAACTAAAATAAAAATTGCTTCTCTCTCTCTTGCTGTCCCTTCTTTTTTTTTTTAAAAGAGGTCTGTATCTCTGTTTTTGTAACAATAGCACACTTTTATTCCTATCCTTTTGTCCTACATCTTAAAAATCTGGTAATGGAAGGTTGCCCTTTTCCTCTTCTTGTACAAAGTAACTTAGCTATTCATAGACCTATACTTTTCTGTATATAGAGTAACTTTGTCACATTCTTTAAAAACAACAGTCCATTGGTACCTAGGTTAGTTTGAAGAGAGCTGACATCTTTAAACTGCAAAGCAGCCCTTTTGTTCGCATGGACTACCTCTTCATTTATTCATATTTCCTAAAAATGCTACCCATGACACGTATTATATTAAATTTATCCTGGATAATTTTATAATTTTTGTTATCATTAGGAAGGCATCTTGATTTCCATTTTTTTTTTAATTTTAAGTTTGTTTGTATGTTTTTGTTTTGTTTTGTTTTTGGTACCAGGATTGAACCCAGGAGCACTTAACCGCTGAGCCACATCCCCAACCCTTTCTTATTTTTTTATTTTGAGACAGAGTCTTGCTAAGTTGCTTAAGGCTTCACTAAGTTGCTGCAGCTGGCTTCGAACTTGGGATCCTCTTGCCTCAGCCTCCAGAACCACTGGGATTACAGGCGTGTGCCATCAAACCCAGCTCCATTGTGTTTTCCGATTGGCTTCTGAAGGGATGGAGAGGTGTGATTGATTTTTCTGAGTCCACCTGTGTCTTGGAAATTTCCCGAGCTCCCTAGTCTTCTGCCGATTCTGTTAGATTTCTAGTTAAATCCTATCATCAGCAAATACAGTGTGGGACCCTCCATCCCAATCATTGAGGGCCATTGTTTTGCCTTGTTTGCGACTTAGAGCCATCCAGGCCCCTCAATGGCATGTTCAACAGCAGGAAAGTGCTGCTTGTCATAAAGGGGATGAGTCCAAAGACCTCAGTGTGTCATGGGTTGTAGGTTAGAGGCAAAAATTGTCACCCCATCCTCTTTGACCCAGTTTGCTATGAGCTGTTATCATGAATGGACTTTGAGCTTTATAAAAAAATTATATCTTTTGAGATGATCAGGTGATTTTTCTCCTTTGGATTAATGTAGCGATACATTTTTGAGGTTCAACCATCTTTGGTTTTCTAAGCTCAACTTTCCATAATCATCTCTTACTTTGGCCCATTTTTACTTGTTTAGCTACCATTTCATTTTGCATATTTTAAAGTTTATGTTCAAAAGCCAAAAAGGCCCTTTACACTGTTCTTGAAAGAATTTGGAATCAAGAATATTCTAGTCTCACTAATTAAAAGTAAATAAATAGAAGACCAGTAGAATAGAGGGAGGGGATCACAACAGGGAGGAACAGAGGGGGAGAGGAGGTAGTAGCGAAAGAAATGGAGAAAATTACATTGCATGGATTTACAAATATGCGACAACATTCTGTATAACTATAATGCACAAATAAAAACACAAGAAGAATATACTGGTCTCATGATTTCTAATGCCTTTACCATTTTTTATTTCCTAGAGTTGTCTATTTCTTAAAACTTTGGTAGATCAGGCTGGAGCGGTGGCTTGAGACAGAGTCTCAAGCTTGCTTGCCTGGCATATGTGAGTACATGGGTTTGAACCCAAGCTCTAGCATACACATCTAAGTGTCAGAGCAACAAAAGCCATATAGAAATCTCTCTCTCTCTCTCTCTCACTGTCCTTCTCTCTTAAAAAAACAAAACAAAACAAAACAAAAAAACCTTTGGTAGATTAGTAGATCTTACCTATACAACCACTGGATCTGGGACTTTTATGATTAAAAAAAGACCTTGATTGCCATTTTAATTGTTTTATTACTAATTGATCGAGTAAACTTTTCCAATTTTTCTTTCATCAACTCTGGCATTTAATATTTTTCCAGAAATCTAGTTTTCACAGAAAACTTCTTATGAAAGTTTCTATTTCCTGTAGTTTTTAAATCTACTGATACTTTTTTCGTAGTATTTTTCTCCATGATATCAGTTTATTTCCTTCTTCTTCATTCTTTATCTTTATTATTTACTTTTTCTCTCTATAGCCTGATCATTCCTGGAAGGAGGAAGCTGCCTGCCTCATGGGGGTCTAATAGTACCAAACTTAGGTTTTGTTAACCTTCTCTATGATTTTTCATACACCTTAAATTACTATAGTAAATTTATTTCTCTACTTCTGGGTTTTTTTTGGGGGGGGGAGGCTCATTTCTTTTCTAACTTTTCGCTTTGAGCCTGTAATTTATTTTCATTCTTTCTTTCAAGCAAAAGAGACTAACAGCACTGTGTACCATCCACGAAGTACTATTTTTAGCTTTATAAACAAACTTTAATAGGTGATTTTTAAACTTTTTCTCTTTTGTTCTAAGTGTTTTATAATATCCCTTATGATTCCTGTTATAACCTAGATTGTTTAGGTTCCAGATACTTGGGCTATATTTTTAATCTTCCCTGTGATATAGATTTCTTACTTCATTGCAGTTTTTTAGAGAACACTTTCTGTATTACATACGATTCTTTAGAATATATACGATTCCTTGGCAGCTTAGCAGATAGTGATTTTTGGCAAACAATCTAGTCTTAAAACAAAACCCTACCTTTCCTGTTTGTGGGTGAAGAGTTACATACATAGCTCATTGGCTTTTCAGCTTCCTGAATTAATCACATCTGTCTGATCTTTGCCCACCTTTGGTCTGTTTAACCCATCAATTTGAAAACTCTGTTTCAAAACTACTATCCAACAATAAATCCCATCAGCATACACAACTATAATGCACCAATTTAAAATTGGGAAAAAAATAAATAAAATTACTGTCCCCAATTACGTCAGTCAACTGTCACTTGGTGTATTTTTTTAGCCTTGCACACCATTTTCATTTATCTCTTAAAATAGAGATCCATATATCTAAGTAGATTTCTGCATGAAACTTTTTTCACTGATACCGTATTCCCATGTAATCTCCATGATCATTTTTCACCACACCTGAAAGGCTTTCTCTGATTCTTCGTACATAGAACATCACATGCTGGATTTTGAGGTACAGTCAACTGAAAGAAAGTTGGAATTGGAATATTTATGTCCTTTGTGAATGGTTTTATTTTCAGTGGAGATTTTTTCTTTCTTGGAATTTTGTTCTTCCAAAATATGATGCGTCAGATTCCACATGCTTCGGGTGCTGTTATGTAATAAGTGAATTCTTATTTTACATATGCTTGCAATTATTTATATATTTTGATGATATTTTGGCATCTGTACTTACTGTAAGAAATATATATGTATGTATATTATATGTGTGTATATGTACACATGTGTAGGCATATATATATATAGATATATATATATATTGCTAATCATCTGATATACTTTTTTTCAAAGAGAGAGGGACAGAGAAAGAGAGAAATAAAAAAATCACTTTTATTTAGTTTTTCGTGTAGACTTTGTTGCTCGGACACTTGGTTGTGTATGTGGTGCTGAGGTTCGAACCCACGTACTAGCACATCCCAGGCCAGCATCACAACCTCTGAGCCACCACTCCAGCCCCTTTTGATGTATTTTTAAGGCAATATTTTCAGGATCACTTCATTATGAGTCTCATTACCCCAGTGTTACACTTATAAATATGTTACATTCCTTTTCTTCCTACGGTTTTTATCTTCCTCTTGATTCCATCAGTCATGAATATTGCAGTTCCAACTTTCTTTCAGTTTACATTTGCCTGGTATGTCTTCTTCCTTTTCTTATTAGTCTCATTGAATTCTTTTCTGTCACAATTCTCTTCCTGACGAAATATCACCAGAACTTAGTCCTGCATCAAATCTACATATTTGTCTTCGGATTGGTGAATTTTTGTGATTACAGAGGTGGTAATTACTTTTTTTTTCACTCATTATACTTCCTTGGGTTTTTTTTCCTTTTCCTTTCCTGCTCTCCACTGGATTGATCAAACTCTTTGCCTTTTTTTAATTGAGAAATATATTTTTTGAACAACCATACAAGTTTTTAACAATATAAATAATATAAAATGTATATAGATTCTGAAGATTAGATTTACCCCCAAGAGGCCCCCACCCAATTACCCACCCTTATCCCTCCCTTCACCTTCCCACAATATCTCTAAAAGTGTATTTGGTTGTATAACATTACACCTTATGATTTAACACATGATAATAGACTACCTCTCTCAATGGCCAGAGTCTAATTCCAGCCTCCACAGATGAGTGAAGACATCCAACCCTTGGTTCTCTGGGTTATGCTGATTTCACTCAGCATGATTTCTTCCATAGCCATCCATTTACCTTCAAAGGCTGCCATATCATTGTTTCTAATTGCTGTGTAAAATTCCATGGTATAAATGAACCACAGTTTATGGATCAATTCATCCAGTGAGGGACATCTGGGTTGTTTCCATAATTTAGCAATTGTAAATTGACCTGCTATGAACATAGATATTGCGGTGTCACTATAATGTGCTGATTCTAAATCCCCTGGAAAAATACCCAGGAGTGGAATAGCAGGATCATAAGGTGGGCTCATCCCTAGTTTTTTGAGGATTCTCCCCACTGCTTTCCAGAGGGGTTGCACCAGTCTGTAGCTCCACCAACAGTGTGTTAGTGTGCCTATCTCTCCACAGCGCCTCCAGCATCTATTATTGTTTATTTTCTTCATTTTTGCCATTCTGACTGGCATAAGGTGATATCTTAATGTGGTTTTCATTTGCATTTCTCTGATTACTAGAGATTTAGAGCACTTTCTCATGTATTCATTGGCTTGATCAATGTCCTCTGTTGAGAAGTTTCTATCCAGCCCTTTGGCCCATTTATTAGTTGGGTTGTTTGTGCTTTTGTGGTTGAGATTTTTGAGGATTTTGTAGATTCTGGATATGAGGCCCCTGTCAGAGGAATCATAGCCCATGATTCTCTCCATTTCCGTAGGAAACCTCTTGACTGCTTGAACTCATAAACAGATTTAGCAGAGTGGCAGGATACAAATCCACACCCACAAATCAATAGCTTTTTATACACTAATAACAATAGGACTGAAGAAGAAATCAGGAAATCAGTACCATTCAAAATAGCTTCGAAAAAAATAAAATACTTGGGAATTAACCTTACAAGGGAAATCAAAGATCTCTACAATGAAAATTATTGGTCATTGAAGAATGAAATCCAAGAAAACCTAAGAAGATAGAAAGATGTCCCATGCTCTTGGTTAGGCAGAATTAATAAAATAAAAATGGCCATTCTACCGAAAGCTTTATACAGATTTAATGCTATCCCTATAAAGATACCTATGTCGTTCTTTACAGACATAGAAAAAGCAATTCTCAAATTCATTTGGAACAACAAGAAACCAAGAATTGCCAAAGCACTACTAAGCAAGAAAGATGAAACAGGTGGTTTTGCCATACCAGATTTAAAACTATACTAAGAGTCATAGTAACAAAGACAGCATGGTACTGGTATCAAGATAGGAAAGACCAATGGAATAGAATAGAAGACCCTGAAACAAACCCTCAAATCTTTAAACATCTGATTTTTGATAAAGAGGGACAAAATATTACATGGAGGAGAGACAGCCTCTTCAACAAATGGTGCTGGACAAACTGATCAGCCACTTGCAGAAAGTTGAAATTAGACCCATATCTTTCTCCTTGCACGAGAATCAAATCAAAATGGAACAAGGAACTAGGAATTAAACCAGCTACCTTGCAACTGATGGAAGACAAATTAGGTCCAACACTCCAGCATTTGGGAGTAGGCAAAGACTTTCTCAACATGTCTCCTAAAGTGAAGGAAGTAAAGTCAAAACTCAGTGAATGGGATGCCAGTAAGCTAAAAAGCTTTTGCACTGCCAAGGAAACTCTCTGCCTTTTTGCCGCGTTTGCATTCTGCGTTTGTTTTCTGAGAATTGATCCTAACTTATCAAGATGCGGAATTACGTGTCCCTCCCCGCTGTTTCTTAAACTCATCAATAACTGCATCTTGCCCTGAAGGAAATGAGAGCCTTGGCCTGCCTCACCTGGTGCTGTTCCCACCCTCCTCCCTCGCCCATCGTCACTGGATTCATTACAGCTCCAATTTCAGTTCTGGATTGTCCTGCCGGTCACTGATGGGATAGCACATCAGTTTCTCTTCTGGAGGTCGAGAACTTCAAAGATGTTCCTCAAAGTTGGACACATGTACAGTAAGCTTTCTCCTTGAGAGACTGTGGCACAGTTCTTGACTCCCAGGCAATTAGCAGAAACAAACTTGACCACATGAACGAACATCCCATCATCACAAACTCCATCAGCCTTGGAGAGCCGAGGGTGGGAAGTGGATGTTTTCCCATTCCCAGGAGACAAGTGGTCCCACTTGGTTGCTCATGAGAGCCAAGGCTGCTAACAGCCTCAAGTCCCCAACCACACTGTCCTGAACAGCTGGCACCTGTGTGTGCAAAGTAGGGGAACATGCGTAAGCCAAGGCTGCCCTTGGTGACATTTCCACACGTGCCACTATGCAGAGGGGCCTTGCTGGTAGCCATATGTGTGCTTCCACACCTACCCTCATAAATACGCATAAGCAAGCACAAATACATACTTAAATGCATGCACACGCTAGGCAATACTTCAGGATTCGGTAATTCAGCCACACCGTCCTGATTCATTCTCTAACAGAAGTCAAGGTTATTGCTTGTCCTGCCATTCACAGCCAAGGGCTGTCCTGCTCAAGGAAAACCAACACTGAAACTCCTACACTGGAGCCTTCTTCAAAAGCCCCTACTCACAGATCTTTCCTCAGCCCAACTGTTTAGCTCAGTTCTTTCCTTCCACAGATGCTTTAAAATGTTCTGAAGTTGTCACACGCTGGAATGTCTCCAAGTTTCACAAGACTTTGGATAGAACGGGATGATAAATAAATGCCTAGACCGCAAACTTCTAAACTTCCCTGTATCTGCAGATCAGCCCCCCTTTTCGGTCTTCCCCGGTTACATCCAGGGAACCACAGTCTTTCCCACTCCAGCCTCCCATCTGAAGAGGGCACCTCACGTCTGCTCCTTCCCAGTCACAATGATGTCACACCAACCTCAATGGGACCTCACTGGAGAGAAGGGAAGAAAGAGGAGGCAGCTCCTCGTCGTTGCTGTGTGTGTCGCACGATCGCTGAGTCCCCCGACCCTCACCCTGCTACACCTTCTATCCAGAATCTTGCAAATCTTCATTTGCAGTCTCCTCTCTCACCAAGGTTCAGCCCTCTTGGTTCCAACTCCACAGCCTGCTCCAATACAGATAAATATCAAGTCCTTACAGACACGAAGCCATGGAAAGAGACGATACAACCAAGCCCCGAATCTGGAACCTTAGTTTAGATCTGGTTAGATCTCCTGTACTAATGATTCTTTTTGCAACTTCCCCCCCGCCCCCCCAAAAAATCAATTCAGATATTTTAAGATAATCATTTTTTTTCAAAAATAGTTCGAGGACTTGTCATCAAGGTAGGAAGGCAATGCACGAATTATCTGCGTATTGTTTCTGTAATAACATCCGACCATACAGTACTTTTATTTTTGTTTTGTATTTCAAAGCTGTGCTGATTGTTAGGCTGTTCACAAATACTCTGGCTCACCTTCTCCCAGGTACATGGTGGGATTGTTCTTCTCTGTGAAGTTAGGCCTGTGACTTGACTTGGCCAATGAAAGGTACAAGAAAATGACAAATGTTACTTGCAGACATTTATAATTTCCAGTGTGAGACATGTAGTACCATGAAGATTGTGATAGGCCACAAGAGAGCCCACAGCAGCCTGGGTTTCCAAGTAGCTACAAAGAGCAGAGTCTCCTCTGACCCTACCTACAGCACATGTAGCATGAATGAGAAATAAATCTTTGATGCTTTTAGTCACAGAGATTTAGGGGATGTTTGTTAGCACAGCATAACCTTGCCAATACTAACTAATACAAGGGGAGAAATACACTAGGGATTTCTTTAGGATCTGTGAATTCAGGGCTGGTGCCTTATATAACTCCAGGTGGCACCAGTCATGCCAAGTGTATGGAAAAAGAACACAAGGACCACATTGTTTGCTCTGATCCTAAATTAATTATTATAGCACTTTGATCCTAAACTAATTATTTCCTGAATCCATCAAGTTTAACTCCTGAATGGGGGCATTCTTGTTGGGATACAACAATTTCATGACTATAGAAAAAATATATTTTTGTTTACTCTATTATATGTTTTGAAGATCTTTCTTTACAATGCCACTAGAGTATCATGATTCACAAGGTTACAGTTCATTCTTTTTTTTTTTAAGAGAAAGAGTCAATTTTTATTTATTTATTTTTCATCTGGCTTTTTATTTCCAACACTTAGTTGTGTGTACTGTGCTGGGGTTCCAGCCCGGGTTCTGGCCACTGAGCCACCTCTACAGCCCAAGGATGTAGTTCTTAACAAGGGGCTGGGGCAGGAGGAATTCTGCCCTCCAGGGGAGCTGGAAATTTCTGGGGGTGATTCATTTGTCTTCACTGAGTGCTGCTGGTGACTAGCACATGGAGGTCAGGGATGCTAACCCTCCTCCTAAGCAGAAGTTCCCATGACAATGAGTTATCCTGCTCAACACATCCACAGTGTCCCCGTAGAGTGGTGTGATCATCCTCCTCAGGCACAGACTTCTCATTTTATGTGGACCAAATGCACCCCTTCACCAGGAACGGAGAGGAGGAAAACATTCAAGTGGTTTAAACTCCAGTGGTCGGAGCATAACTTCCTGCTCTTCTGGAGTGGCCTTCATGACTTCCTTCCCAAGGGAGCAGTATGAAAGGGAGGGAGGAGCAACCCACTCACTGGAAAACCGAGGCAGACACCACCAGGCCAGGAGGTCAAGGTCAATGTCTTGCTGCTAGACAGCACCCTTGAAACAAGGGGACAAGAATGACACTTCACCTCCCCAAAGCCACAACCCCAGTCTGATCATAAAAAAAACAATCAGAAGAATTCCAGTTGAGGGATAACCCACAAAATACCCGAGCAGTACTCTGAAAGCTGTCAGTCATCCAACATGAGGAAAACCCAAGAAACCGTCACAGCCCAGGTGAGCCCAAGGAAACATGACGTGGGACTCTGGATGGAATTCAGAGCAGGAAAAGGGTGATGGGTGACAACCAAGGATATCTGAATGGAGCATGGACTTGCAATACTAATGCATTGATACTGAGTCATTTGTTGTGACAATTGTACCACACTGATGAGAGACGTTAATAATGGGAAACCAGGTAAGGGATGTATAAAAACATTTTTGCAAATTTTTTTTTTGCAAATCTAAAAGTATGGTAAAATGAAATGTTTACTTTTTTTAAAAGAAGGTAGGAAGGATGTAGGAGAACAACAAAGAATTTTCTAGCAGTTCCAAGGGCCAGGGTGAAATTGCTCGGAGACCTTAGTTACATAATGAACTGTCAGATGACCGTTCATCAGGTTTGTGTCGGGGCAATTCTATCTGCAGACAAGCGGCTAAAGCTGGCGTTGACTAACAGCGATTTTTAAACACGTATTTTGTATAACATGAGAATGCCACAAAATAAATGTGCACCGCAATGAGATTCCGATCTGCTCCAACACTTAGGGTAGATCAAACAAGGCTCAATAGCATCTGATAAGATGTCAGCCATGTTTTCTAAATCATGTGCTCTGAACTTGTGACCTACAAATGCTGGTCTAGATCTGCTTACACTCTTCAACTATTTTAACACTGTAATAAAAAGCAACACAAAGTCACAACTGCTCTCTCCATAACACAACACACTGGAGATCAATGATACATGACCACATACATGGTTCTGAGAACAAAGCTCCCGCATGCTCAGATCACCCTAGAATGTCTTATAAAGTAGCATTAATTGGGCGGCATGGAGCTTCACGTTCATCTTTCACACCTTCCTCTGTGTGTGTTCTCACGTACAGTTGTGCAAGCGAAGGCACGTAGGACGAGGGACAGGTGATTGTCTCTCAATACCTGACTAGATGCAAAGCCAGTAAGATGCTTCCTGGCATGCAATGAGTACTTAATAAATGCTGTGGTTAGTTTTTCTCTTTTGTTTCCTGTTACATTATTTCCCACCGGGGTCCCTCATAAGCCTTGGAAGAAGACTCATTCTGGAAGCCATCAATGGGAATCACTCTGCCTGGAGACACCCTCTTCTCTTCAAGGTCCTACCAGCATGAGGTTACCTCCTTCCATGAACCTGTCCCATCCAACACCCCAGACACGTAAGACCTCTCTCTGCACACAAGTCCCCCAGGCTAGGATCGCACATCTCTTATGCCTTCATTAAGCCATGGATAATCATTGTTTGTTTTTTTAATTAATGGATTTTTTAAAAAAAAGAGGCACAGTGAGAGAGACAGAGAGAGAATCAACTTTATTTAGTTTTTTCTGTGGCTTTCATTGCTTTGATACTTCATTATGTATGTGGTGCTGGGGTTTAAACCCGCATCCTCAGGCATGGCAGACAAGCGCCGTAACTGCTGAGCCACCACTCCAACCCTAACTAATGTATTTTTATTGAAGCAAAATGGACATAAAATTGGCCATTTCAAATGTATCCAGTGCCATTATGTACATTCATAATGCTTTTTCATCTGGCAGTGCTAATTCTAGAATCTTCATCACTCAAAGAGGAAACCCTGTGCCCATGAGGTGGCCACTTCCATTCCTACCTGCCCAGTTCCTGCAGCCACCTCTCTGCCTCTATGGACTGGCCTCTTCTTGATATTTCACTGGAATCCTTCAGTGAGTGGTATTTTGTGTCTCTTCTTTCACCGCACATGTTTTCAAGGTCCTCACATGTTGTAGAGTGCATCAGTACTGATTCTTTCTCATAGCTGAATAGCATTCTATCATATGGGGGCACCATATTTATTTTAATTCATCCGTTGATGGACGTTTGGGCTGTTTGATCTCCTGGCTATTGGAAACAGTCTGCTATGAACATCAATTATAAGTTTTTGTTTAAACACATGTTTTCAATTCTTTAGGGTATATGCCAAGGCGAGGAATTGCTAGGTTATATGTTAAATCCGTGTTTAACTCTAGGAATCTCTGAACTCTTTTCACAGTGGCTGCACTATTTTAAATTCCTACCAGCAGTGCATGAGTGTTTTAATTTCTCTATATCCAGCCAGCATAAGTTATTTTCCGTTTTTTCATTATTATTATTATTGTTTTTGCTATTGTTATAGCTGTGCTAATGGGTATGAAGTGGTATTTCCTTGTGGTTTTGATTCGCGTTCTTTGATAACTAAAGATGTTGAACATTTTTGAGTGTATGTGCTGGTATTTGTGTCTCTCTTTGAGAAGAATGTTGGATGTTGGCTTTTATTTTTTTATCAGTCTTGCTCCTGGGTTTCAGCTCAACAGTAGAAGAAGTCACACCCCTTTCTTCTCTGAGTCTTTGGTGTGAAGGGCAGTCCCAAGTGCACAGATGACCCTCTAGTGGGAAAATCCCTCCTATTTTAAAAATGAGCTGAATTAAGGAGTGACTTGAGACTTGAATAAAAAGAGGCCCAAGGCTCTGCCAATGGTGGAGGCTGTAGGAATGAGGGTGGAAAGGACCCTGTAGGTGGAAGGGTGGGGCTTCATCTGGGACTTGAAGAGCAGAGCAAGCAGAATCTGATTCTGAGTCCTCCTCTCTTCTTTCTCCATCAAGTCATTTGCTCATTGATGTAATAAACAGATGCTGCACAATCATGTAGTGCAAGGAGCCTGGGAGGGTGTGTTTGAGACCTCACACCTGCTCAGGCTCTCACCTGATGCCCCGCCTGTCGCTACTCTAAGTCAAATGATGCTCCTCTCTCTCCCCAGGGAACCATTTATCATCCCAACCTGATGGGCCTCCGACAGGTGGAAGAGAGCACTAGACAAGGGTCTCAAAGGACTTTCTTAGCTTACGAGACTCAGAGTAACTTCAGATATAAACCCATTGTGGACCTGTCCTCACATCTCCCATCCTTGCCTCTGTTTACAGCCTGATGCCCATTTTCCAAACCCCAGGAGTTGGAGCTGAAATACTTTCCTTGGTTTTTTTCCTTTGAATATTTAATTAAATGACCTCAGGGATTCCAAAGAAAAAGAGGTTGGAATTCGCATTTCGTAACTATTTCTACAGTGCTCAATGGTGAGCCTCAGCTCGACATCCCTAAAATTATCAGACATATTTGCACATACTCAGAGTGTAAACCAGGATCTCATATATTCACCTCAGAAACCTGTGAAGTGTGCAAGACCACTCCCTGTTTACAGATGGGTCAACGGAGGCACAAGGGAATGAGGTTCATGCCGTTCCTAAGGCTGCGTCTTGGCCATTGACTTTGAAAGCTCACGACACATCTACTTACCCAGGGGAGGATACAGAAGTGACAGCGTGGGAACAGATTACCCGTTGTTAATGACACAGAGCTGCTCAGCAATCCTGCTTTCTCTCAGGTTAGTAACAGTTAACTCTGGACAAGTGGAGCTCCCTGCCTTAGTTTCCAATTCTCTTAACATTTTTCATATTTAATTTTTGGACGCCAATTTCTTGGCAAATGTTCCAAACAAAATCTCCGACCCAAGCTCTACTCTTGATAAAATGATTGTTTTTCCCAAAATAGTCCATGGGCAAACTGCTACACGTCGGGCTCCGTGAGCAGGGATACAGCTTTTCTCCTCGCTGAGCTGGTTCTGTGCTGGATCCTCATGGGCTGCTCTTAATAATTTAGTCACGCACTCCTCCCGAGCGCATTGCTTCCACCACGCTAACTTCAGCCCCGGTGGTGTGCTTGCAATATGACCGACAGCGGCCAGAACTCCAGAAAAGGAGCTCATTCCTCAAATTAAATGTGCACCGTTCATCTGTGAATGCTTCAGGCACAATTTCAAATTCTTTCTCTGTCTCTCTCCTTTTCTCTCTTCCCCAACCCCCCCGTTTCTTCCTCTCCTTTTTCTTCTTTTCCCCCTCCCTCTCTCTCTCTCACGCCTGTTGGACAGTTTCCAAGGGTCTAGCATACTCTTCACTGAAACAGGCTGCATGGACCACACACAAAATAGCGAACGGCCTAAATAAGTCAGATGCATAGCAAGAGCCACTCGAGTGCAGAGAATGTTTAAACTTTAGGGAAAAACAATAAATTAAAGCACAGCTTTCCTTCTCAAGGGATTCCTTATTGAGGCTTCTGCTCTGAATTAAAAGGAGCTTGGGTTGGGCTGGTGTATGTATCTGGGGCCCACCCTGAACTCTCTCCTTCTTCAGGACAAGTCGAAGTGCCTCCATGGGGAGGGACAGCCCTGGGATGCAGCCAGTACTCGGACAAAACGAAGGACCAAGGCTTGGGCTGCACTGTCCTCTTGTTTTCCAGAGAAGGCTTAGTTCTTAACGTCATTTTGCAAGTTTTCGAAATTGCTCTTCCCTGCAGGCCTTACCTGCTGACAACAGACAGTGGACACAGCAAGGAGGTTTCAGCTGAAAGCACAGACGGGTCACTCCAGTCTTCCCCCTGTAAAACCCACGCTCATCACCGGGCTCCACAAGCTCCGCCTGACCAGGTGCCTGTCTAGCTCTCCGAGCCTCTTTCTTGCCCCCAGCTCCGCAGCTGCCTTTGACTCTGCTCATCCACCGCTCCGGGCTGCTCCTTCAGAGGCTCCCCTCATGGCTGACCCTCTGCCTGCAACTCTTCCTCAGCATCAGCGTGGGGCTGCTTCCTTCTCTGTTTGGCTCTCAGCTTAAATGTCACTACTCTAAGGTCTCTCACTCTCTCTGGGGTAGACCAGATTATGCACCTCAATTCTTGTTCCCTGGTGATAGGATCACGCGGTCATATCTCGCCAGGTGATTTTGCAGCACCTCACGCCACGGGCAGAGCAACTTTGAAGAACATCGGTCATATGACTTGCTTTGGCCAGAGATACATGAGTGTCAGTGACAGGAGGCCAGGCCTGAGCTGAAGTTCCAAGAGCCTTTCCATGTTTCCACTCAACAATTTGCACGTTGAGGCCCAGCACAAGAAGCACATGCCCAGATCACTACCTAGCACCGTTCATCCGGTGCAAATGCGGACCCATGGATAAATGAGGAGCCCCAAAACAAGTCTGTGTTGCCATAAGTCACTGAGATTTTAATATTGCCTGCTACACAGTAACAGCAACAAAGCTAAGACACTACCCAATCTACTTTGTGATACCAACTACATTGTATCACTTTGGTTTTTTTTTTTTTCTGTTATGGCACTTATATTCCTAACACATAGCTTCTGATTTATTCACCCTCTCCCTTCCACTGCAATGTAAGTTCAGTGAGGGCACCGTTTACCCACCCCTGAAACAGTGACTGGCTCACAGGAGGTACTCAATAAATACTTGTTAAATGAATGAAAAAGATTCCAGTTCTTGTCCTTGGGAAGATTCATGTATTTTTCAGTCTGAAGACCTAAATAAACCCTCTGAATCCTAAGCAAAAGCAAAAGCATTATTATTTTATTGTTTAGTTTTTGAAATGGACAAATAATATAGTATCAATACTTGAGGCAGACTTCATCACAACCCTGATGTTCCAAGGAACTGATATGCCTAGTTATGTCCCAGTCTCCGTAATGGAAAAGGCTAACTGGTCTTACTATGATACCAGGTTTAAGATTAGCAAGATGATGATGATGATGACAATGGAAGACGTGATAGTGGTAGTGATGGGGTGGTGATGATGGTGGAAGTGATCGTGATGATGGTGATGGTAATGATGATGGTGATGACGATGGTAGTGATGATGATGGTGGTTATGATGGTGGAGGTGATGGTAATGATGATGGTGATGATGGTGGTAATGATGAGGGTGGTGGTGATGATGATTGAGGTGATGATGGTGGTGATGGCAATGGTGGTAGTGATGAGGGTAGTGATGATAGTGGAGGTGATGCTGATAGTGATGATAACGGAGGTGATGATGATGGCAATGATGATGACAATGATGATAATGGAGGTGATGGTAGAGGTGATAGTGATGATGGAGGTGATCATAATGATGATGGTGATAATGATGGTGGTGATGATGGAGCTGAAGGTAATGATGGTGATAATGATGATGGTGGAGGTGATGGTGATGATGATGGTGATAATGATGATGGTGACAATGAGATGGTAATGATGATGGTTCTGATGGTGGTAGTGATGAGGGTGGTGATGGTGGTGATGGTGGTGATGGTGATTGAGGTGATGATGATGGTGATGGCAATGGTGGTAGTGATGAGGGTGGTGATGATGGTGGAGGTGTGGTGATGGTGATGATGGTGGTAGTGATGATGGTGGTGATGATGATGGTGATGGCAATGGTGGTAGTGATGAGGGTGGTGATGATGGTGGAGGTGATGCTGATAGTGATGATAATGGAGGTGATGATGATGGCAATGATGATGACAATGATGATAATGAAGGTGATGGTGGCAGTGATGATGATGGTGGTGATGGTGATGAATAAACATTAAACTTTAACTGAGAGGGCTACAGAGTGGCATTCCATTGTCCTGAGAGCCTGGAGGGGTCTGACCCAGGAAAATGAACCCCCAGCAGAGATAAAGAATGAGAGCCACACAAGAGCATGGCCACCACAGCACAATGAGTTGAAGCATTCCAGAGAGATGGACCAGGCCCAGCATTTGAGCTGCGATGAGCAGGAGGACCAGCACGGCTGGAGCAGAGCGAGCGCAAGGCTTACAATGTGGCCACCGAGGACAGAGGGCTGCGCTGGAGAGGGCACACCAAGAATTCCCTTTTCCCTGTAAATAAGCACACCTGATTGGTTCTAGGTCATGCAGTGCCATGCTCAAACCCTCCTTTGGAGGAGCACCTGGCTCTGAACGCTGGACTGGAGCAGTGGAAAGGCAGTTGCTGAGCAGTGTGGCCTCAGGTGGTCACAGGACAGGTAGCAAGGACTGCACCACACCAGGGATCCAAGGGCTACAGTGGTGCCCAGTTGGAGCCACATGGAGATAAGGAAGATGTCAAGGGCCAACTCATAGCTCCCTGGCTCACAGAATGGAATGAAGCGTGGTGCTGTTGGCTGGGAGAGAAAACACCAGATGAAAGCAGGTTTGGACACCTTGAGTTGGAGTTACCTCCAGGACACGGAGGAGACAACGTCAGCAGACAATCAGATGACTGGGGGATAGGCATGGCCTGAAGAGACCAAGTTGGCCCGTGATCCACTGCTCCGAGGAGGGAGGAGGAGCTGTGCTGGGCATGAGATGCCCAGGGAGGAGGTGGTGAGTGAAGGTGTGAAGAGAGACCAGCACTGCATTCCGGCTCAGGAGACTCCCAAGAGACAGGGAGAAGTGGCCAGATGGAAGGAGGGATCTGCAGGGACTGGGAGCCTGGGAGCCTCGGGAGGGAGGGTCCCTGTGCCCTCCCCACTTTCCCCCACTCCACTGGAGAATCCTCTGTACTTGTTTCAAGTTGTATAAAATGCAATAATAAATTGTTCGGGTATCTCAGGAGTTCTGAACGAAGCCTGCTCCTTAAGGCCAGGCCAGAACCCCTGGTAGGGCAAGGCGGCACTGGCCACCCAGAGAAAGCATCCGAACAAAATGCCCCTCCCCTCCTTGACGCTCAGGGCAAATGCAGCGATCAAAGGCAAGGAAGGCATTCACCCATGTCACACTGAGGGCTCAGGGACAAGGTGTGACCCTGCCCTGCAGTGGGTAAGCCCTACAATCTGGGGCTGAAGATGTGACCTCCCAGTGGCCTGGGGAGGAGGAGAGCAGCAAGGAGGAAGGCAGTAGGAGGAATAAGCTACGAGACCAGGAAGACCACATTCAAGTCCTATCTGGGCCACTGGACACGGGTGCAGCTCAAGCAACCTCTTCACTCCTCTTCAGGAGCTCAGGGGCTCCAGCCACAGAAAAGCGTTGAGGGGCCGTGTGGAAATCATCTGGAACAGCAGTCAGGAAAGTACCCTGGAAGCCGGACACAGTGGTGCACGCCTGCAATCCCAGTGACTCAGGAGGCCAAGGCAGGAGGATCGCAAGTTCAAGGCCAGCCTCTGCAATTTAGGCTCTAAGCAGCTTAGTGAGACCCTGTCTCAAAAAGAGCTGAGGATATTGCTCAGTGGTTAAGTGCCCCTGGGTTCAATCCCTGGTACCAAAAGAAAAGAAAAATGCCCTGGAACCAAAGAGAGCAATGACAGGTGGAGCTGCCCTAGTCAGATTGAGGGGGCATAGCCTATCAGCAGGAACCAGCTACCCTGTAACTCCAGAGAGGCCCTGAAGGTGCATCCGCACACATACAGCGGAGGCCACACCAAGCAGACGCCTGGATGACCTAGGCATACATCCTCATCATCCGACTCAGCCAAACAAGGTCATAAAATCATTTTGCATTGGGGAGGGGGTAAAACACTAGCTGAGTGGTTCTGTGGAGGAGCAGGAACCACGGAAGCACGAGGACAGGCTTTGATCTGTTTCCTCCTGTTATGTGCTCTGCTAGTCATTGACTTCTCTGAGCCTTCATGTCCTTGAAAGTGAAATGGGGACATTTTAAAAGGTCACACAGCTCCATCTGTGTCACTCTTTTTCTTCATAATTCTTAATTATAATTCTTAACTCATAATCTGTGCCTTTTTTCTTCATAATTCTTATCAGCACCTGGAGTTATCTTGTTCACAGAGCTTATTATAAGCTCCATGAAGGCAGGAACACCCCTCTGCCCGGGGCACAGTGTGTCCGGTGAATACACAAAGCAAAGCTCCGTTGAAAGTCTTGACGCTATTTCACAGCTGGGACTCACAAGTGAAAGGATTCTTGAAGGTCATGCTTGGCAGGAGGTGGAGAAGAAACTCAAAGTGAAGTCTGCTCAATTGTCCAGCCCGCAGCTCCTCCAGGACACCGTTCAAATTGGTCAAGAAAAATTCAGAGACCGTGAGTCTATGAAAGGCGCAGCACCTGGTCCTGAAGACACCGGTGCTCCCGAATGGTCCGTAAGCTCCGGTCTGCGTGACCCCTGCCTCCCTTAGTCCACTTCACTCACTCCTTAAGTTCCAGCTGCATCAGCCGCGACTCCGCCCTGCAAGTGCACAAGGCTCCCCGCACCCCAGGGCCTTTGTGCTCCTGTTTGCCAGACCCCGGCCGCACTGTTCGCCCAGGTCTTCCTAAGGGCAGTGTCATCTTATCATTGGAATCTCAGTGCAAATACCAGGAGGGAGCGGGCGGGTGTGGCCTGGCATTCCCCAGCAACCTCAGCCGAGGCCCTTATCTCCCTCCACCTGCCCCTGGAGTCCCTCTGCCCGCCTGTGTATCAATAGCTGGATTTATCTCACTCATTTTTACATGCTATCGTCCGCATCCCCCACCCAGCCTCCTAGATAGGCACCGCAAAAGACCCAAGAGACCCACGCGCTGGGGACAGCTGCTGGCACAGAGGGTTACTTCACCTGCTGCGTGAGCAGGGTCCCTGAATTCTGCTGCACAGTAAAAGAAGGGAAGGGAAGGGCGCTCCCCTCTTCTCAGCAGCGGTCCCTCCATGCTGAAACTGCCATGAATTCACCCAACATGTTGTTGCAGAACTCAGATAAAATGACACAAAATTTGTGTCCGAAGTGCAAATGAAGGCAGCATCCTTGTGTTTTTTAAAATACTTACTGCACACTGGCTGTGTCCCGGAACTGGGCTTGTGGCAACGAAACGAAAATTCCTGAACTTGGAGAACTGAGAGTCAAAGTCGAAGACGGCCACGCGTCAGCCTCATTTTAAGCACGAAGTGACAAGAAACCATGACAAGCGCTTGTGTAGCCAGCAGAGAGCCAGCTACCTGATGAGGGGCAGGCAGGGGGAGGAAGGGTGACTTCAAGAACAAGGGGAGCCATGTGAAGGTGACAAATGCAAATGAGTTCAGGGGCCAGCGAGCATCACCAACAGAGAGGGGCGTCCGAAACAGCACAATGCACGTCCTGTTCTGCCTACAACGATCAAGGTAATTTTCTACATTTCCACTTTCGATAAAGAAGTGGCACAGAGAAGCCGCTAAGAGCAACAGTGTTGTGAGAAACTGCCAAACAAATGAAGCCGCCAAGACGGGGAGAGAATCAGGAGCGGTGGGGACAGTGGAATCGACGCAAGCCAGGCCCTGCGTAGACCCGGCGTTGCTGGACCTTTTGATATTTCAAGAGCAGCTAGAAATTCAGATTTGCATTTTCAAATCTCTTTTATGGTGATTCGTAAAATAGTCAAAGGGCATTTAAGTCAAGCAAAACATGAGGAGAATCACATCTATGAATCTGAAAAATGGAAAAACAATAATCAAGTTTCCAAACATACTCACTCTGAATTTAACAGATGGAACTAGCTGAAGCTCCCACTGGTCTTGAAAGTGCCCACCAGGCAGTAATAACTATAACCTACTCAACAGCAGCAAGAGGGTGATAAGGAAGCATATTGAAAGTTTTAGAAAAAATTTCTAAACATAATACTGGTAATCTAAGTATTTTCAAAATTGTTAGAGTGCCATATCCAGGTACACACTAGATCTACTGCACAATTGCTAGGATTCTAATTGCAACACTTCCGTCGATTTCTTTGAAGTTTCTAAGTGTGGACTTGTATGCTTGGAGGAAACCTTCTCATGAAGTAACTTCAATGCATCGCTCAGCACCGTAAATTTAAATTCGCTAAGGAATGCCACCAACTCGACAGCGAAGCCCCTCCCTGCCTTCTTGGGGGTGCTCTTTCATAAACCACCCCCCATTCTGCATGTAAGAGCTCCAATGAGCAAGTTCCTGTTCAACCGTCCAACTCCAGTGTCCTCGTCACTCCTCAGCAGGAGCTTTATTTAGAAGTTCCCAGAGAATGAAAGCGAGAAAGCCCAGTTCATAAAGGCAGTGGATATAAAGAGCTCCATTAATACAGCTGCTGGGCTTGGAAAGTCAACAAAGCCTGATAATGTGTTTTATTTGGACCTGTCCTCCACTGTGCGCGGGCGATAAGGAGGTACTTGAGGCTCAGACGCTCTCTGCGCGACACACATTCAGCTCCTTATTGATTCGGAAACAATGCTCCCTTTCAGCTCACACCCACCTAAGGGAATAATAGTGAGGCAATGGCGGGTGGGGCCCCCAGCATTCTGCGAGGGAGGCAGAACCAGGGGCTGCTTAGGGTGCTGCCGGCTGCAGGTGGGAGCCTGGCCAATTCATTCGACCGGGCCACGCCCTCTTTGCTCTGCTTGCAAAATAGGGCTAGAGCACTTGCTTGCACCCGCGATGCTTTTTAAAAAAAATATTATTTTTCAAACCACTTTGTTGAGGGATGAGGACATAAAAAGCAGTTGTACAAGTTTAACGCACACAGTTCATTGAGTTCGGGGGAGCAGTCCACCATGAGTGGCCACCACCATCTCGTCCATCATGTTCCCGTCACCTCCCAAAGTCTCCTGGGCCTCCTTATTCATGCTGCTGTTTTTATCTTTGTCCTCCAGGGAACTCTGGAAGATGCAAGCGACCACTTTATGGAAGGCTTGGTGGCCGGTGTCAATACGACCTGGGCCAGAGTCTCAGGATCAGACATGGAAGGGATGTTCACAGGCACCTAATGCAACCTGGGGGCCACCCCCAGATCCTGCTCCAGCACTCCTGCAGGGGTTTCCACCAACTTCCCCAGCTGGCAAGGTCCATCGCTCTGCTGGCGTCTCTTCCAGTCTCCCCAAATGCTGCCCCGTCACGCTTGCCTTCTGCAAGCTCAGGGCAGCCTCCCGACTTCATGCATGCTGCACCAAAGGCCACTCCTTTCACCGTCACAGAGAGTGGCTCCATGGCCCCCTCGCTGTCCCCTGCGATGTGCGTCCCCACCACCGTCCACACCGGAGAGCACACTGCCTCTCAGAAGCGGCCTTGGTAGTTTAGTTACCTATTAAACTTGTGTTTCCGTCTCCCCTCCCAGCTCGGGAGCTTCAAGAGGGCGAAGGCTTGCCTGTCTTGTCCAGTTATATTTTCCTGAGGCCTGGAAGTGGGCATGACAATCTCAGATGGCTTCGGAAATCAGGCAGGTGACAGCAGTAGTGACAAGGACTGGGTGAGGCGACAGGGCAGAGTGGCCTTCCGTGAGTCCAGGCTCAACACTCGGAACATGAAACATGCCCAGGCTGCGCCAAACACCAGAGGCTGGAAGCCCTTTCTGCCACCAACTCTACCTGAGCAAAGCCCTCTGCAAATGCAGTTCCCAGCTTGCATCCCGCTAAGCCCCACGCTGACATCCTCTCTCCCAGGGCCCAGAGCCCCTCTAGCCATTGGTGTTTGGGGTTTGTATAGCTTTGTGGCTGTGTCTCTCCTTGGCCAACATTATATTCATTTTCAAACTTATCCCTCAAAGCTACCTTCTTTCAGAAAATGCATCTGAGATCATAAGTCAAATTTTAATCAAGAGAACTAGTGAATTCAAACTGAAAGAAATCAAGAATAGCAGATTATTTTAAAAATCAGGGATGGGAAGAACAGAATATATTGTCTGATTTGTTCTTCAGCATGATTTCTGTTCTGAATCCCCCTTGGTTTAGGTTATCATCAGAAGGGAATTTCTTCCTCAGGTCTCAGAGCATGCACTGCCAGACAGGAGCTGCTCGGAAGTGGATGGTCGCATCAGCTGGGATTAAACGCTGTGCTACGGGTTCACCATCCGGGGAATCACCACAGGGGTCTCAGAAAGAGGCTTGTATATTCACCAGGAGGACTGAACCCCCCCCGCAAGATAAGAAATTCATGGTCCACAAGCAAATTTTGAGCACATCTGAATCCAGATTTCCTTTTGAGGTTGGAAAATTTGAGCTTTTCTCAAGCTTGAAAAAAAATTGAAGAGCGGAAGTATATGTTGTCAGAAAGGCTGTTTCCTCAAGGTTTTCTGTTCAATCTAAACCAAAAACCCATGGAAACACATTAAGCAAGCCTCCTGTCTCCTTCCAGTTTCCACTGTGGTCGGGTGCTTTTCTGCAGGCACAGCCGCTGGAGTCTGGGGGTCTACTTCTCCAGATGAGTTAACCCTCTGTGGCCCTTCCAGCCACTTGCCATTATAAGGCACAAGAGAAATCAATCAGAAACTTTCATTCTCTACGTTTCTCAAATCAAAAATAGATGTGAAGGGGGCAAAGCTGAAAATCAAAGCACTGATACCCCAAAAGCCTCCCCCGCACTCTCAAACGCTTTGTCTGCTCACCGGCTCCTGAGTGACGTGGGGGCTTCCACACCCAGTTAATGTTGCCAATATTGAGTGATGACTAAAAGTACTTTTGTTCTGCCTGCTTCAGTCCCCTCGAAATCTTTTGGAATCTGTCATGGCCATTGGGCACAGGCAGGGATCTTAAAGGTCTATGAGAAAATCAGAGCCAGGCACAGTGGTGTTCTCCTGGAATCCCAGCAACTTGGGAGGCCAGGACGGGAGGATTGCAAGTTCAAGACCAGCTTCAGCAACCTAGTGAGACCAGGGATAAGGCATGGTGGTTAAGCACCTCTGGGTTCAACCCCTACTACCAAAAGAAGATCAGAAAATCCTAGGATCACCACCACTGCACACAGACGAAGCCACCAACCCACTTCATGCAGCCTAACGTGGGTTACTCCACACGGAGACCCCCTCACTCCAATAGCTTTCTTCCATCTAGAAGCAAGACAAGCCCCAGCAGCACTCTCAGTTTCTGTCCTTCACACATCCCACTGTGGGGCCCCATTTGGGAAGGTCACAGGAGGAGAGTTCACAGGGCACAGGGCTCGGGGTTATAAAGCTCCCAGCCCCATCTTTCTCAGTGGCATGCTCTCTCCCTATCCCTGAAGTGGCCATTTCCCCGGTCCCTGGGCCCCCCAGGCCTCTTGTCTATGAAGGGCTCTGCACCTGCTCCCCATGATGCTAGGGAAGGACAATGGTCCCAATAGCTTGCCACCCTCATTCCAGGACTGGACATCAGACTAGAAAATGGCCGGCCTGTCCCAAAGCCCTCGTACAAGTAGCAGGCTTTTAAATAAAATCCTCTGCTGTCCTCACCCCACTGGACTTACTCTGTCAAATGGGTTGAACTTTAGTGGGGTCTTTATTATTGCTCTGTCCTGCCTGGAAGGGAGGGGACACACAAAACCTCCCCTTGTGTCCCAAGTGGCAAATTAGAAGGTGGAGAAAGGCAACTGGGAGGAGGTCGCCACGGGTTGTCCGCATTGTCACTAAGAGAAGGGGAGAGGGATTTGAGTGGGGAGAGAGCAGTCAGTGCATGATGGGAGACGAAAGCGAAGACACAAAGCTCTCTCTGGAGGTGCGGGCCATCAAGAGGGTGCTTTTGAAGATGAATGAAGGATGGGAGGCAGATGCTGGCAGTGGGGTTCAAGTTTTACAAATTTTAAGATTGGAAAGCATTCTAAGCCCCCATTGTTAGCCGGGAATAAAAGCACGCTTGATTCCAAGAGCTGCTCTCCAGCCAGAAGCAGCTTTCTCCAGCAGAGAATGCCCAGTCCTTAACTTGCGATGGGGCAATGCACAACCTTCCCACTTCACGAGCGTACAGTATCCATGGGCCCCGCCATGACAAGGGGCTGCCCTAGGGCTCTGCGCGCTCAGCCCTGGTGCCCAGTGGGTTGGGGGAACTCAGTGCACTTTCCAGCTATGATATGTTCAATGTATGAACTTACCATTGGAACCTCACCCCAATAAACCCACCCTAGGTTGAAAGTTGAAGCCACGGCGCACCTGCATGCCACCTGGCAAATCATGAAATTCCTCCCAACTCTAAAAGAAAGGCAAATCATTCCCGATTACCCAGAAAAGTAAGGGGTAACAGGGGAGCTTATTGTCACGCTGGTCCCAGGCCAGCTGACTCCCTCACTGGACTATTTTCATGTATTTACCTTTATTGGACAGACCTCAAGATGATGGAGTTGGGTTGGGCTCTAAGGGGGTTTTCTGGGGTGTGAATGGACACAAGCCCATATAAGACCCTCGGGGGCCTGGACCTGGACCTTGGCTGCCAGCAAGGTCTATGAGTGACCAGGTGGCCAGGGGATGACACCAAGCAAGAGTAAGCTCAATGTTCAGCTCAGGCTTCAGGCTCCCCTGTCCCCATCAGCTGCCAGGGTACAGCTGAATCTGAACGCAGAGTCCCGTAAACTGGTTAGAGACATAGCTCCGAAAGGGAAAGCAACTCCAGATGATCAGAAACAGAGGGCTTAATAGCAGTGGACACCCCCGTAAAACAGCTATAAGATCTGAGCCCCGCCAGAGCACAGGGACATTGAGGACCTGAATTTCCACACAGTGCCTGTCTCTGATGGGCAGGCCCTTAAGTCAGCTCTGCTTTTATGGTGGTGGCTTTCAATCTGCCAGTAACATTACATTCTTTTGGTTAAAGTCTACATTCACTTATCTCTTTTAAATTTGGGGAAACGGTGCAGGAAATACAACTCTTCGAGCATCTTCATATTCTTAACCTTAGTTCCACATTTTTAATTACTATAACCTTATAGAGTGTTGGGTACTTGAATTATAGAAGCCAAACACATGAAGCAAACATTTATTTTTAATTATCTGATGGGCTGGTGTTCTCTAGAGGGGAAGTGGTGGGGAGGGGCATCTGTCGAAACCCAGGGTGCTTGCCCCCCGTGACTGTTGGGTCTGACCCTGTTCTGAGCCTGGGCAGGCACTTCCTGGGAATGAGCCACCCAACCATGTGAAATGAATTAACTATTTAGGGCAAAGGAACCTGATACTGTTAGTTTCTTCTCACACCAGAGCAGCGGCTGTCAAATTGGTGTTCAGGGCAAGCCAGTGACCCGTATAATTTAGAGACAGGAGGGGGCAGATTGTTTGGATAAATATTTTATGGCTAAATACTAAACAAAGCCTACTGTCCAAAGTGGAACAGAGCAACCCAAAATTAACGCATTAAGAATGTTTTATGCAACCTTCTGTTCTGAAAGATAATTATTTCTTTAAGGAAAATCTAATCTGCTGATTGTAGGCATCAGCGCCAGAGAATGTTGACTCAGCCTGCTAATTTTAAGACCGTAATTCATTTCTGGGAAGACAAACAGGTCTTCCCTTCCTTGAGAGCACTGTTGTCCATAAAAAGAAGCCCAGTGGCCGAGTCGTTTTCATGGGAGAGAATGTGCTAGAAACAGAATGTGAGGCATCCAGTGGGCAGCAGCACTCTGTCTTCACCCCCAGGTGCACCAGCTTTAGGGCTGTGCTAATCTGCGTATTTTACCAAGGTTCCAATGGAACTGGTGTTGCTCTGACACTTATCTCTAACAGAAAGCGGAACCGGCCTCCGTCTCCAGCCGCTCTACGGTGCCAGCTTGCTTACTTCTCGGGTCTGATTGGGTCTGTGTTGCCTTACCCAACATACTGAAGCACACCCTCTCTGTTCTCCCACAATACTTTGAACTAAGTCACTTTCTCCCTCTGAACCTCAGTTTCTTCATCTGTAGAATGGACCTCCTGCCTCACAAGACTGACACAAGGAAACACAGTACCTAGCACCTAGGACCTACAGGGTGTTTCCTAGGTGTGGTTTCTTCTTCCCTTCCACCTATGTCACTATTATAGGATATGTGTTTTCCTGTTCCCTGATGTTCATTTTCTGAGTGTGAAGGACACATCTCGTGCATCTTTTGTATGCCTTGAATCAAGCACAGGGCCTCAAAGGTAGTGTTTGATGAACGAGTTTTGAGATGATATTGAATTGATAAATTGACGGACATTTATTTAGCACTTACTAGGTCTGGGGGATGCAAGGGTGAACAAAACATGCTCGATGTGGAAGGTGTGGTGTACAGGACACGTGGGAAAGTGTGTTAGGGTAAGAAAGAAGCAACCAACCACATTGCTTCCTTCTGGGGAGGGTGTTGCTGCACGCGGTGTTCAGCGGAGGATGGATCGATGGGGGAGTGAACCATGGGCAGGTCCATGGCAAACGGGAATTTCTGCAGTGAAGTTAAAAACAGACCTGCCAGGAATCCCCTTTGGGTGAGGAACACACTAAACTAAATCTGGGTCGTCCGTGCCTCTGTTGGCAGTCACTGACCCTGTTTTCACTGCTGCCTTTAGAAACTCACAGCTCATGCAGAAGACTTTCTGGAACAAACGAAAGTGTCCCCCGCCTCCACCGCTGCCGTCTGGTGGTCTGCTGCCACCTCTGGGGTCACTGTCTTCCCCAAGGTTCCAGCAAGTCTTCCGGGTGCTCCTTTCTACTCCCTTGCTCAGCAGCGCCTGCTCCTGTCACCCCAGGACCCTGTCCAGCATGCATGTGCTTCGTCACCTCCCTGTCCTGTTTGAATGTGGGTGACACCCTCCCCTACAAAAGAAAGGGCGCGAGACAAACCTTCCAGGGTGTCCACACTGCTCTCCCTTGTTTGGCTTTGAAACATCAGAGGACGGGGGGAGATTCACCCCCCAACAATAATTTACTTTTTTCAACTCACCAGAGAATCACGGCCCCAAATAAAACGAGAAGTGCTTTGTTTTATTTTTAAATAAAAGAAGTGCTCTTAGAACAAGTCATATTTATCCATCCATGTAAGGAGAGACAGGATCAGCAAAGGGACTCCACCAAGGGGACAACTAGTTTCCCTAGCAGAACCCAGGAGAGGTGCCAAGACCCAGAACGCCCAGTCTGATGAACACTGCTGAGGCAAGGCTCAAGCATGGGGGCCCTCTGTGAGCCCGCTCCGCCCAGCCTTTCTGCTCCTGGGGTCCCCCCTTGCCCTGCCTTCCTGGCCTCATGTCCCACTGGACTCTTCCAGGAACTCTGCCTCAGTCACCCGGGAGTAATTGTCATGCCCCAAGCATATCTCGCAGCCAAAGCAGCTCCCAAGCGCATACTGCCATCTGCCCCACCCACCCTCACCTACTGCAGGCCCACCTGCTTTTCAAGGGACAACTTCACCGCCATTTTCTCTAGGAAATCTCAGGTCTCCTCTGCACAGGAGCTCACGCGACATTCATGTAGAATTTCTTGCATTCATCATAAAGCGCATTTCCCATCTATGCTGCTAACCTACATACCCTGAATTCTCAGTAGGAACCCCCAGGTCAAAGCGCCTCATCTTGTCTTTAGCAATGGACACCAGTGTGAGGCACACCGGGTGGACACAGCAGAGTAACACTTACTACTGAGTGAACGCACGCGTGATAAACGGCTCATGCACTGGGGAAGGCTGCTCTTGGACAGGACAAGCCCAGGAACCATGAAGAGGAGGCAGTTGGGGCTACACCGCTTGCCTAGCGTGCACAAGGCCCTGGGTGTGATTCCCCAAAGCACAAAAGGTGGGGGGGGGGGAAGAAGATGATGTAGTTAATTTCTTTAATTTTCAGGATTTAATTATAAATCTCTCACACTAGATTTTTCTATTGAACACTTCAAAAGTCCCCTACGTTTTGTTAATAAGACTAATGGAAATTTCATTTCCACCATTGCTGCCTTCTAATAGAATTTTCTAGAGGTACTTCCCTTTCCTTCTTCACTTTTTCAGACAAAATGCTATTTTTATTTTATATTAATAACTTCAAACACTCAGAAATACTGATTCTAATGCATTGCCAAAACCAAAACTATCATTTAAAAAATCTTAAATCTCAGAGATAGTGAGGGGGGAGAAAACAATTCAATGCTATTTCCCTGTGATTCGATTTCCAGTGAGCAAGCTACTTGGCACTTCTTTCGGAGATGTGTGGATCTAGTTTGCTTCTGGAAATTGAGGCCAGGTGAGTTAATTATTAATTCACATTCAGGTTCTAATTCCCAGAGACTCTAGCCAACTTCATAGTCAATACACATTCCTGTACGAAATGAGGAATTAAAGAGCCAAGCAAGTCTACTGCTGGGCTCTGGGAGCTCTCCCTGCCGCCACACTAAAACACTGCCTCTTCCAGATGTCTTTAAAAATCTTCTTGTCCTATGATCAAATCTCTTTGAAGACACACCACATGCTGTAAGACATGTGTTGCCTCTGTTGATCTGATTTCTCTGATGGCCTGGACTAGTCAGACTGACACATGCAGAGGACTCCCTGACCCCCAGTAAGTTCCCTTATCTGGTGCCCTGAGCAATCACACCTACACGGAGTGGTTAGTTTCTATTGTTGTTTGCACTGGGGTAAAATATACCATCTTAACCACTTCAAAGCGTAGAATTCAGTGGCATTATTCATATCCCCAATGTTCCGCCACAATCGACCTCTCCTGTGTCTTTCCGTTGCTACTGGTTTGCCTATTCTGGATCATTATCACATAAACAGAATCATACAACATACGACCGACCCTCTGTGACCAGCTTCTTCCCCTAGCATAATGTTTTCAGGTCCACCCACATTGGAGCACGTACCAGAACTTCATTCCTTTGGTGGATGAGTACTATTCCTCTGTAACTGTCTACCACATTGTGTCTATCACACCTGATGGCTTTCCTCTGTAATCCACTAACACTGCAAAGACATCTACATTCTGGGGCACCGGAATCCATTCCTGGTCTACAAAATATTTATTTCATCGAGGAACAAGCAGGTCAACGTGGGCCCTAACAATTGGGCAGGTGTGCCAGACGCTGTTCATACCGCTAATAATTACACATCCAGCAGTTTATCCCAATGACATGATGCTGGATGAAAACAAACACTTCGTTCCAGAGTGCTTCTTGCACGTCTATTCACACTAACAATAATTCAAAGTCTAACAAAATGAAAACGACCCAAGAAATTGCATAGTCGTTCAAATAATAGAATAAAAAATGTTTAATACTATAAACCCATTTCTCCTCTAAAACGTGTGTGTGGTTATGTGTCAGCACACATGTGCCTGCAGGTAAGCACACTTATACGCTAGACTGCAGACAATCATGGGAGAGTCTGATTTTTATCATCTTTCATATTTTCCATCTCCTCATGTTGCTCGTGCATGACATTTAGAACTATGAAAAGATCAACAGACGTGTGTGAAATCAACCAAGACCTGGCTCCTGCCGACCCCACTCTCCCTGCCCCACCCAGAGACCTACTGATGACTTGCAAGTGACTTCTATAGCAGCCAGCGTTTTCCAAATAAAACACGGGCTCTGCTCATCCTCACGAAGATGACAGTGGCTCCCCAAACACTGCCCCTACTAGGAGTCTGTCCTTCTCCCACAACGGTGAGATGAACTCACCTGACTCAGCCTGACCCTTCCCCTCCCAGGAACCCTACCCCCTTACCTGAGCAGCCTTTGAACTCCAGGCCGCCTTTTCCAGCTAAAGTGTAAACACAGTGTTCCCCTAACTTTTAGGGCAGAAGAAAATGGGTGTTCGTCCTCATTGTATCGCAGCTCCATTGACGCAGGGTGGAGTATTTTCCCCAGGTGAGAGGGGGGACCTTAGAAAACCCGACCCAGTGCATGGCATTCACCACCTGACCACCCGCTTGCCAAGGGACAGCACTTTGCAGCAGGGCTGTGCACCTTTAAAAGCCATTATGGTAGACAGAGTTTTCTTTCATCCATTGCCCTGCAGAGAGCTCAGAAACTCAATGTCAGATTGCTGCTTCTGCCTGAGTTTCTTTCTTTTCTTTTCTTTGTTCTTTTTTTTTTTTTTTTTTGACCAGGCATTGAACCCAAGCTCACTAAACCACTGAGCCACATCCTCTTCCTTTTTATTTTTTATTTTGAGACAGGATCTTGCTAAGTTGCTCAGGGCCTCACTAAATTGCTGAGGCTGGCTTTAAACTTCTGATCCTCCTACCTCAGCCTCCTTCTAAATTGCTAGAATTACAGGCATCACCCTGAATTTCACAGTGACTTCTCCCAAGTTGATCTGGCTAAGTTCTCAGTGGGCCCAGCCAAAATGATGGAGGAGAGAGAAACCCCTGAAGCCAGACTGTCCTTATGGTTCCTAACTTGGAGTCCCTTAGATAAAGAGACCTCAGATCTCTACTGGAAAAGTTTAAGGATGGCATTCGGCCTGGGATCCAAGCAAGAAGTATTAGTGTTTTTCCTCAAATCTGTGTATTTAATAACTGCAGGAATGTTCATTATTATTAACTTGACAGTTTATTGACGTGAGGAAGTCTACAAAACAAAACTGAAACAGGTCTGATGCAAACTTTCCAGAATACCAACCCCAATGCGTCTGGGTCTTCTGGGGCCCTTCTAGTACAATCAACAGTACATGCCGGACCCCTGACGTGGCGAAACAGAAGCCCAGACCTACACACTCCACAGAATGGCTTCTAGCAGCAATGGGCTAGAATCCCCACTTAGGTTCAGTAGAAACAGGGATGTTCTCATTAGAGTTCCTTAAGGATAGCTTCTTTTCCAAAGTTGAATCAGAAACTGAAGGAGGGCCCATCCTTTTCCCCGGGGAGGGTAGGTAATGTCTCTTTGAGACAGGCTCAGCGCCCATACCAACCCCCATTCCCCCGGCCCAGCCCCTCTCTGGCTTCTCCCCTGCTCTATCTCTGCATCTCTTGCTCCAAATCCAGCCAAGACTTGAGCTGTGTACACACAAAGTTCTTCGTTCCTTCAGCCCTGGTCAACTTCACGTCTCCATTAGATCTCTCCTCCTGGGGTGGGCTCTAAATACCCCAACCCTGGCAATCTAAGTAAGTGTCCCTAATTCTGCTCCCACGGAGCATCCTGTGGTTGATTCTCATAGCAGTCATCGCTGCTTGCCATTCCAGGCTGGTGTGATTATTTATTTGAGGTCTGTCACCTCCACTAGAAAGTGAAGCTTGCAAAATCTGGGAGTCTGCCTCTTTTGCTCATCCCAGGAGCTGGCTGGCAGCAGGTGCTCAGTAAATATTTGTAGAACAGAGGAATCAATGACGAGACTCCCAAACCCAGAATCAGACGCTGAACCCAGTCTGCACTCCGTCCTGCTCTCTTGCTTGGTGGAACAGGTAGTTTCTGATCATTTCCATCTCCCAGCCTGCACATTTAAAAGGAGGCACACCTAACCCACCTTAGGTGGGTGCTCCCCAGGGACTCAGCGTATTTACTGGGAAACTCTGAGACATGCAGAAGAGCGAAGTTATTATTAGCATGCTTTCCAACTTTCCAAAAGGAAAACATCGTCTCACAGATGTGGTATCATGGATGTGTGTACATTGGAGCTGGAATACTCTCTGCGGTGTCTGTTTATTTCCTGAGCTTTGTGGTTCTTTTGGAAACTCGGATGAGTGGCGAACTGAACATGGAAACCGCTGTCCCGCTGGAACTCGCCAGAGGAAGCCCCCCATGACCGTGCCGAGAGCAAGGACGAATCAATGCCCCATTGTGGCTGTGCATCCAAGAGGGCTGCTACACCAAAGGCCAGACTGGAGCTATTAGAAGCTGGCTCTGAAACGGTACATATTTTACCAAGGATTGTATTTTTAGGTCCCTATAATTCACATCTCCGGTAAATAATTCCTTTACATCTGCTGCTGACAGTCCAATATTCCCTCTGACAATGTTCTCAGGTGTCAACAGATAAGGCAAGGACGCTTTGATCTCCGCGCGCTGATTGTCGTCACTTGCCACACTCTGGAGACATTCCCCTTGGAAGCCCATCGACAAATTGGAACGTGCACAGGGGGAGTAGTTCAAATGCAGTCAGACTCGAAGGCCCCTGCCTCAAAATGGGCCTAAATGGCTTCCTCAAAAATAATACTACTTCACATCCCCACCTGTTTGTCTCGCTCTTTCCCTAATCTGCACTCCCATCCCTCAGAAAAAGTAAAATAAAAGTTTGCAGTCCTGCCAAATTCTTTCCAGAACCATTCCAAGGAGCCTCGGACAACCCTGGCTCTCTAAAAGGATACCATTGTAGAGGCAGGCACTCATATTTCAGTGACACACATATATGTCTCACAGAAACCAAGGTTTCTGTGTCTCAGGATTTCTCCTTAGTTAACCACAATTGCAGGGAACGGTGCCGCGTTCGTGGAGTCAAATGTGGTAGCAATTACTTTCCTGGCAAAGGAGACGGAGGGTCTTGATGGCCTGAGTTCCACAAGTCAGGATTAAATAAACGTGTCTTTTAGAGTTACACTGATAACCAGAGCACTCCCCCGCCCCGTTGGATGCTACAGCAACTACAAAACCAGCATTTCTCACATTCAGGCCTGGCCAGAAGACACATGGGATAACTTCGGAAAAAAATCAGTTTAAAGAGAAAAAATGTAATGCCTACATGTGTGCATTTACACACACATACACAGAGAGAGAGAGAAATACACACACATTGATTGAGAAAACCACGCCAAAATAATTCTGAACTTGTAGATTGTTAAACGCCTTTAGATATCAGGAAATAACTTGAAAATTGCTTTCCTGTATCATATTTACTGAAATGGTGCTATCGCATACTTTAGGGGAGGAAAGATATGGGTCGGGTAACCTGAGCGTCATTTAATGGTCACTGATTTTACTAATAGCCAGCCAGGCTTTTGGATTTCATTAGAACACAAGTATGCGATAAGATCCCTGTGAGCATGCTAACACTAGAGGGTCGTTTCCAAATGCAATATTGGTTTATGTTTAAGGTCCCAGTTCCTGTTGAAACAGAAAATGATTCCCTTTTGGTATCTTTTCCCCTACTGGCCAGAATACCACATACAAATAATTTAGAGATAGAGCTTCACAAGTCAAAAAATATATAAACCCTCATCACTCCTTCAACCACTAAACTGTGTCAACTCCTGGACTGGAGCAGAGAGGTTGTAGGGAATAGGACAGGAGAAAAGCAGCCCAGGAAGGAAGCATTTTTGCAGCATACAAAATGATGAAGTCAGATCTTTTCTTCTAATTAGGAATGGCAGAGATACCGAGTTCAGAAATCCAATAATCCCGCAAATTCACCACTGTGTCTAATAGCATTGGCCAGCTGGCCCAAGGTTGAAAAGCAATCCCTAAGATAAATGACCCAAATGAATGGATGAGGAGGTTACAAAGGAAATAAGAAGTATTTACATAGCAGAAAAACTATTGGAAAAGAAATATCCTAAAACAAAAGACTGCACTTAGATAGGTAACTAGGCAGGTGGGTGAACATAGGTGAATGGTAGGTGGACAGGTGGATAGACTGATAGATCTATAACCTATCTACCTAGTAGGTACAGAAAGAGAGATCAGAAGATGGAACATGAGATTCACTTCTGCTTTCTTCCAATTTTGAGAGTTAGAACTGCATTTCTTCTTGGTAGGTTTACTAGTTCTCTTTTCAAAGAACTATTTTCTACAAATCCCTTTGGAGATGAAGTAGCTCCTTCTGACTATAACATTTATAGGACCCAGAACAAGAGTAAAACTGGGGTCCATACACTGTAAGCCTAAACACTTGACAGCTATAAATCACAATAACAACTTGTTAAATAAATTCCGCTCTGTCCTTCATTGACAAGTGCCTCGCCATGATACCAGAGGGCCAGGTTCAAATAGACTTCTCAGACTTTCTTTCCAGAATTCCATGGAACAGTGGGCCTATCTCACCATGGCGCTCCCTAATGGCATACACTTAGACACCCTTGCCCAGGCATCTCAGACCTGCCCAAGCCACAGGAGCAGCCTCCTCGTCTCCCACACACCTGGGTTTACCACTAATGGAAACCAAGCCTAGGGCTAATTTTCCCAGGTCTTGGAAGCAGGTTTGGGAACCGTGAGGCAGAGAATCCCAGGGACCTGGAGAGCTGCCCTGTAGGGGACGGTAGTCAGCGCAGGCTGCAATCCTCCTAGCCTTGCGGATTCTTAGTCCAGGGAAAGAGGTACAACCACAGGGAGGCCAGAGTAGACCTCGCTAAAGCACAGGCTTGGAACAAGGCATCTCCTGCCCAAATCCAGAGCCAAGACCTGTACCAGCCATGTTCCTTATTAGACGGTATAGATTAGAGAAAGGAACAGGGAAGTGGTTGAGGATGAGAAGGCAGCTATCGTTTTACTTATCAATTCCCAAAGTTAGATTAAAACAATAAACATTTTTAATATCAGATTTCTCTGGGTCAGGAATCTGAGAGCAACTTAGGAGTGTGGCTGTGGTCAAGCACTCTCAAGAAGTGTCAGTCAGGCTGTTGGTCAGAAAGCCACCTCATCAAAAGGCATGATGAGGAAAAGGAGGAGATGGCCACCTCCAGATTCACTCCTGCGGTTCCTGGCTGCTCTTGGCGCCTCACACGGTTTTGGCTGGAAACCTCCACGCCTCCTTGTGAACCTCTCCAGACTGGAGGACCAGGTTCAAATTAAGAAATAGCCCCCCACCAAGCACTTCTCAGTGGTACCTGGATCCTTCCAGAGCAAGTGTTCTCAGCAAATTCATGCACACCCAAGATGGAAGGAACCTCAGCTTTTTATAACCTAATTTCAGAAGTGACAGTTTGTCACTCATGCTACTGGTCACACAAGCCAAAGTCAGCACAGGGACAAAGGAATTCACAAGGGTGTGAATTCAGGAAATCAGAAACATGGGATGGGGGGCAACTGTCCCACTCTTATGAAATGAGGATTTGGTCTACCAGCTTGACCCAGAGAGGCCCTCAATAAAGATTTTTGGAAGAAAGGAAGGAAGAAAGGAGAAAAAACAAGGATAATAAGAGAATTATGGATTTCCTTTGTCCTAACTCTGTTTCTCAGACCTAAAGTTTGCCTGAAGGACAAAATGACCCCTTCCCACATTATTCTGCCAAAAAAAAAAATTAGTCCCTTTTCATAGTTTAACACAACTGTTTTATTTATTTACATTTTTCACTTCTTCAATGAATATCCAGCTCTAAGACTTAGCTCTTGAGTGGTGCTGAAACCTTTCCACCTGAATGGTAATATTATCACAAATCCTATTCTCACTAGCAAGACTTCCCCATGTGGGAGACTGTCCACACACCACCCAACCCAGCCAGGGTCCTCTCTTCTCCCGTTTGGGACAGGCCAGCCCTGCAGGGCAAGTTCTCACCTTCCTATCCCTGAGCCAGCTTCTCAGAACTGATTGAGATTTCCCACAGAAGAAAAGCCCACCCAGCCCAGTGCCATAGAGATTTCAGCCCAGAGAGAAAAAGTTTAACATCTCTTCTGCTCAAAAATCTCCTCTTTCTAGACCGCAGTCCTTTCCCTAAATCACACTAGAACACAACTTGAAACTTTCAGAGAGTCACAAGAAAATGGTATTCTGCTTGTCTGGGCTAAAAACCACCCTTTGTGTAATTTTGTACTGCAGTGATATCACAAAAGCCTGCATTAATGCATAGATGTCATTTCAAGACACATTTATTTTCATTACGACCTTTAGAGATAGCATCACTTGAAAACTTTGGTGTTTTTCTTCATCAAAAAATAATCCCCCTGTCCCCAGGAAGGTAGCAGACCATTGAATAGAAGGCATCCCTTATACTGTGTAGGAAAAATAGCTGAGACATTTATTGACTCTCTTCTTACTCTCTATTTTATTATGTTCCTAACATCTGTTTTAATTTTTAATAAATCTCGGACAACTTTTGACGACGACTGGCTACTTAGCAGCTACTCAATCATTTCTTATTTCTAAGCATTGCCCAAAGTAAGTATCAGTTAAATAGAAGCATGATGTGGTAAGTTGAAGTTAAACAAAGTATCGCGGTTGCCCTCTCTCGCGTCCCCGCCCACCGGCAATGGAATGTAGCCTTCTGTTTCTGAGAGCTATGTCACATCTGGTTCAGGCTGCCGGGGTCCGCAGGGGCCCACATTCATTACCATCTAATAACTGCTTGGCCCCTGTCAGGGCTGTCCAGAGCCAAGTCTGAAGCCTGACACCCACATCTGCTGCAAGTCTCTGAATCCCTACCCTTGTGACCCTCTCTGTGGCTGCCACAGTGTCAAGGGCGTGCTAAGTGTCCAGCTGTCTGACTTCAGAGCCACAGATGTCACTGCTGCAGGGGACCTCGGAGATCATGAAGTCTGCCCCCTGTAGCCCATAGGAGTGACGAAGCCATTGGTGCCAGGGCTCCATGCATCAGGAGGGAGAGCAGCAGTGGGGGTCCAGCCTGGGGGGCAGGAGTGGCATCCCAGCCAGACAGCGTGGACTGGAGGGTTGCTTCCAAGGCAAAGTAGCCTGTGCCTCGGTTCCCGTACTTACAAAATGGGCACGGCCAAAGTACTTACCTCTTGGGTCCATTGTGAAGATTCAATGAGTGTGGTTATAACACCCTTAGAGCCTAGCACGTTGGCAGGGGCTACAGCTATTAAAAGAAAATAAATAAGTGGCCCCCTCTTTTTTTTAATTGTATTCTTTTCTGAGACTTTTATTTTTTTAAGAGAGAGAGAGAAACAATTTTTATTTAGTTTCTCATGTGGCCTTCATTGTTCCGAGACTTCATTGTATACATGGTGCTGGGGTTTGAACTCGCATACTCACGCATGCTGGGCAAGCACCAGAACCGCCAAGCCATCACTCCAACCCCAATAAGTGGTCCTTTTAAATGTGAGAGTGACTTTGAAATTTTCTTTGTTAAAGCTGAGTTCTTTGTTTATATAAACCATTACACACAAGCCGCATGCGTGTACTCTAGATGTGTAGGTATATGGCTGTGCACAATGAGCATCTTCACAGATACTATCCAGGGTGCGCACGTGGATCTGAGCAGCCACTCCGCATCGCATGGTCCAGGCAAAGCATCTACATTCCTGGAAACTGGCTTGGGGCAGCCTCTGGCCTGAGGTTCTTAGCTGAGACCCTGCATTACAGTCCAGCCAGCCCCAAAGCTCTGAGGACACAGGGCTGGCCCCAGCTTTTGGGAGGTGGTATGTGTGCCCTATCTGGTTGTCAAGCAAATGGTACCTTGGCCTGGGGGCAAATGGCTTTTCGTTCTGGAGTCCCCCAGAGACCCCTAGTAGGATGTGGCTTCTGCCCTGGAAGCCTGTGAGCCCATATGACTGCTCAGGAAAGTGAGAGGACAATGTCCCCATTTCTTAGAACCCATCCTGACCACAGTGGCCACCTCAGGAGTCTAGAACCACCTGTCACCTCCAATGACAGAATAGTCTCCAGGTCAGGCAGTGGTCACATTGGGGAAATTGCTAGACGGCTTAGAAAGCTAGTTCTGGAGGGTCAGAGCAGGGGAGCTTAGTTCTCAGGTGGAACTTAGCACCTTGAGGAAGCCATATATTGCTTCACATCCCTGCTTGACTATAAGTGGAGAAAACTGTAAATTAAAATTTTAAGTTAAAAAGCATGAAAAGAGATCTATGACAATCCCCTCCCTTCCATTTTAAGGTCACATTTGTTTTTCCTCCTTACCCCTGAGCTATCGGTTTTTTACACTAAGCCACCTCAGATCCTGCCTAGTAGGAATCCAGGGTCGTTCAGACAGGAATACAGTTGGAAAGGGAGGCAGGGAGACCGGGAGGCCAGGAGGCCAGGGCAGGCATTGCTTCTAGGTCCACAGCTCCCACAGCCCAGGGGCCCTCGTCGATTTCACTAGTAGGGCTTTATGGATCCTGGAAATCCATGTTGCAGACCACACAATGTGACAATAAACTCCAATGCTGATTCTTTCAGCCAAACAGAACAAGACCAAAAGGGACAAGCCGGCAGACCGCCCTCTGCAAGAAGGGAGATCACACAGTGGGAGGTTTGCAGTGCAAGAGGCGATGTGTGTGGATCATACGCCCCTCATACATGAGGTTGTGGACAACAGCAGCGAGTCAGAGGTGCAGAAGGACCTGCCCACTGGGCCCTCCGTCTCCAGCTTGACCCCCAGAGGTGACTCTCCATTCACTCAACACCTATTTGGAAGCCATTCACTACATATTTTCTGGGCTTCTAAGAGTCCCAAAGTGAAGACTGAGATACAAAAGAAGAAAAAAGGAAAGATTCCCACTCTACAAAGTTCTGAATCCTACAGAGCAGCAGATGCCCACCAAACTGGAAAGAAGCCCATGAGTGTGACAGTCCCAGGTACCAACAGGTAGGACACACAGGAGGAGAACAGGCACCTTCTCAGAGAAGGCTCCTCTGAAAACAGCAGCGGGGACAGGAAGAAATTCATGGAGGGAGAACATTCTACAGAGAGGAGTGGAATAAACTCTCCCCTGGCACACAGCGAGAGCTCAGAGCACTTGGGCATTAATGTCAAAAGCACATTCTTCTCTAGTCACCCGGGAAACAACCAATGATCCAATGCTTAGCAAACCCGGAACATTCACCGAAAATGATAAAGCAATATCTGGAGAATATGACTCTTATCAAAAAACTTTTGAAGGTGCTGTCTGCCAGGAGGGGAAGCCTGTTCAGACTCCAATTCATCCTTGTTCATTCTGTGTTGGAACCGACTGCACGTCGGCGGAGACGCATCTGCAGCCGCTGAGAGCATTTCCCAACAATTGTGCAGACAACTTAGATAAGGCCCAGGAATAAAGCACTGTGTCTACAGATTTCCAATAGATGTTCCTCTCCGATAAACTTGATGGGGAGCGCTGGAAGACGGAATTCAGAAACAGAAACTCTCGAAGGAGAGCTATCAGGTCAGGAATAATGTTGGTACACTCCAGGTGGGAATCAAGAACAAAACAGCCCTTTGCTTCACTCCGAGGTGAGGCAGGGTTTGATTCACCCGGCTGACTTTATTATGGAAAATTAGTAACTCATGGGACCACAAATCTATTTATTGTTAAGGTCAGCTCCTGTCTCCTGTTCATGCTACTGTTGAGTACTCAAGCTATGAAGGAACATATGTAACATGAGACTGTCACTCCCCAAGATCAAAATTATAACTAAGTCTCCTTAAAAACACTCATTGCAAGTCCCAAAAGGGATGGGAAATATGGGCAACTGCAACTGGTACCCGAGATTTTATTAGAGATGAAGAGGGAGGGAATGACAGAGACTGGCTCTGTGCACCACTGAGTGCATTTGAAACCCACTGTGTGGAAGGGAACGCATGACATGTTGGACGGGGCTGCAGCCACACAGGTGCAGGGTGCCCGGCCTCCCTTCCCACAGAGGGACCACCACCCCATTGTATGCCCCAAATCTGAAATGGACCTAAACAAAAAGATTTTGAGACTCAGAAAGTTTCCCTTCACCGCCTCTGCTGCTCCCGGCTCCTGCACCTCCCTGTTTCCCGGTTCCGGCCAACCCCTGCCAAAGTACACACTGGGCTGCCCGGACCCGGAGCAGGAAGCTCCAGAAAGCGTCTTGTGAAATCTAAGCTTCTTTTGCAAGCCTGAGAGGTTTAGAGAAAGGTCATGTGATGTCCTCAAGTGCTACGTGCTCTTGGAAGCCCAGGCTTCCTTGCTGGGGGCTGAGTAAGGTGGGGGATCTTCCCCAGGAGCCTGAGCTCCCTCCTGCAGCCTCCTCCACACTGCTTCCTCTCGCTGGAACCCACAGCTCCCAAGTGCTCAAACTCCTTGCCTCATGCTGCTTCTGTTTTAAGGGGGGGCCAAGGCGATGAGCAGCAGCAAGCTGAGCATTTCTGAGCACTGAGCTCTTCCATGCCCAACGCTGCACCGGGTACCTGACTCAGTCCTCACATGTCTGTGAGCCCAGGAGCATCGTCCCATTGCACAGTGGAGGAAGCTGAAGCTGAAACAGAGGCTACAGGTACCTCGCCAAAGACACACAGCTTGTAAGTGGAGGGCCCAACTTTCACACCGTTCCTCCAGAACCTGCCCACTCAGCGACACGCTAGAGCCGTCGCACAACTCGAAACAGCACCGCCCAGGCCAGGTCAGTTCGCATCCTAAGCACCTTTAACAACAGGAAGTCACCACTGGAGTCCAGGAGGCCACAGGAAAGGCAAATTGTTTATTATTTCATCCATTATTCAGTGTTCGTTATTTGATGCCATCAAGTGAAAATTGTAAAAACAATCTTTTAACAGGAATGAAAATTTTGCCAGGCGTGGTGGTGCATGCCTGAAATCCCAGTGACTCAGGAGGCTGAGGCAGGAGGATTGCAAGTTCAAAGCCAGCCTCAACAACTTAATGAGGCCCTAAGCAACTTAGCAAGACCCCATTGCAAAATTTTAAAAGGGGAGGCTGGAGATGTGGCTCAGTGGTTAAGCAATTCTGGGTACAATCCCTGATACCACAGGGGGAAAAAATAAAGAATGATGAAGACTTCTTGGTTGACCGACAGAAGGCCAGGTCACAAGGTCACAGAGGGCTCCCAGTTCCCAAGCCCTCCTTCTAGCAAAGCCCTTCACAGCAGTGGGTTCTCAGCTCATGGAACACTTCCACACACTAACCTTCACGTGCCAGCCAGAGGCATCTGGCCACTGTCCCCACACAAGGACTTGCCCATAACGATGAGCACTCCAGCAGGGCACCTGGGGTGACCTCCATGGACTGTAAACACATAAAGAGGATTTTCTGCTCCACTGGACCTGAGAGGTGAGGCCCAGGATTCCCAGGCTGTCACATTGTCCCCATAGTACAGGGTGCATGGTCCCACAGTCATTTTGAGAGCCATGCTGGGGTCAGGGAAACCAGCCCTGCCTCCTGGGGAAGAGCACGATTTCTTCTCAACCGACTCCTAAAACAGGCCGGGAGGGCCAGGAGGCAACACAGAGCCCATGCGCTGGCAGGTAAGAAAAGACCTGGGACAGGGAAACCTCTGCTCCCTTCTCACACTGCTCCCCATGGAACCGACGGCAGAGACAGCTTGGAGAGAAAGGATTGCAAGCCTAGAACACACGGACAGAGAGGGTCACAGCCCATCTGGAATCTTCCAGCTTCTGTTTTTACAGGTTTGCTTTTGCTCTCAGAATGTATGTGGTGGAAGACTACTGGACTCTCCTTGCCTACCTCAGTTTATAATATTTGGAAACCTTCATACATCTGGAGATTGCTGGCCACCCCTACAGGGGAAAAGGGTCATCTCCCTATCCATGTGGCTTGCTCTGAGCCCTAAAACAAATCCCAAAGCTTCTGAAGTGCATTAATTTTTTTAACCAGGTATTAAAACCAGGGGTGCTTAACCACTGAGTCACATTCCTAGTCCTTTGTAATTTTTACACAAGGTCTCAACAAGTTGCTGAGGCTGACTTTGAACTTGTGATCCTCCTACCTCAACCTCCTGAGCCACTGGGATTACAGGCATATGCCACCACACCCAGTCAAAATAATTGCTTATCTGGCATTCAACACACACATACAGGCCACACTAAATGGGCACCACTTCCACTTGAATGCCTTGGGTGACTTCCACCATCAGGTGGGTCTCTGGGTGGTGGCTCTACCTTTACTGAATGGAAATGTGACTCCCAGTAGCTGCCACCTTCTTGTCCTGTTTGTCCTTTGCAGTTTCAGCAAATGAAGAAGTTTGATCCTTCTGCCAGAGGGACAGCACTTGGTCCCTGTCTACCATGATGAAGCCAGTCCATCTGGGTTTGGAGGACAGTTGTGGTTCAAACTAGATACAAATAAACCATTAGGAAGGTGGAACCATTCGCATAGCTACTGCAACTCACTCACCTATGCTCTGGTAGAGACCAGAGCTCCAAAAGATTAGATAAAGTCTTCTCTTCTCAAGCTCATTAAGCTCTTCCTTGTTCCATCAGTGTGCTCCTTGGAAGGTTAGCATGTCAGAGAGATTACAGAGCGGGAGACTGAGGCCCAGACCAATGATGAGCACATTTCTTATCAGCAGGAGCGCATCGTGAGGGGACAATGGGGAATACTTGACACTGGAACTTTTCCAAATAAATTGGGAGGTGGACTAAGACAAACTATGCCTCCCAGCCTAGCTTGAAGGACTGATGTGCACAGGAGGTATTCAACATGACACCATGTGGGATCTGCCATGGGCAAGAGACCTGCCTGCCCACTCGCCTCTCTCTCCGTGTCCTTGTACCTGGTAGCCCCCCCTCCTCCCATTTTCACACAGTCACATCATGGTAGGATTTAGCTCAAATGCCACAGCACGAGCTTGGGGGTCAATCTGACCTGGATTCAAACCGTGGCTCTGCCTTTTAGTACTTATGTGGCCAAGAGCAAATTTCCTCTCAGAGAGTCAGTTTCCTCGTTTCTAAAATGACAATAATATTGTGAAGAATTAAACTAGCAAATCCCAAGCAAGAATACCTTGTAATTTCCTTCAATTGATTATTTTCCAAGTTAGCTTACGGTGCGTACATCGATCACACCACGAGGTGGGCGGCTGCCTTCGTTTTCCCACTGTTTGTGATTTTGGTTCAGGCTTTCAGATCTTCTCCTTCCTAGGCAGACAGCCCAGGAAGGATAATGGGGAACCAAGAGTGAAATGAGAGGACGGAGATACATGAGCACAGAATGAGTGAGTGAGGGCGCTGGAGCGGCAGCTCAGTGGGTGCAGCGCTTGCCTTGCATGCGTGAGGACGCGGGTTCAAACCCCAGCACCATGCACCCAGTGAAGTATCAGAGCAACAAAGGCCGTATGAAAAACTAAGTGAGGTTGATTCTCTCTTTCTCTCTCTCACTATCCTTCTCTCTTTAAAAAAAAAGAAAGAAATGAATGAGTGAGAACTAGAACCACAGATCCCCAGTGCCTGGCATGTACCAGGTGTTTAACAATGGAAAGGCATGATTGCAAATACCATGATCACAATAAACATGCTATTAATTGATATGTTAATGGAATAAAAATTGAAAAATGTGCAGAGGTAGGTGAAAAGAGAGGTGATTTAGCCTCATTCTGAAGACCTAGCAGCCAATGGGACGGTGGAGAGGGCTTAGGGTCCCCAAAGCATCTTCACAAGGGGTAAGAGTGAAGAATCAGGCACCCACAGGACAGACTTCATGAATATGTGACCCATGCAGTCACACAGGGCCCTGGGGTCAAAAGGTACCACGCTCGGTTTGAGTCTCCCATTGCCATCTTGAAATTCTTACAACTTTTTGAGCAAAAGACCCCTTATTTTCTTACACCAGGCCCTACAAATTATACAGACAGTTCTGAATATACAATGGTGCCTTTCCCACTTGCCCTAGAAAAACATCTATTAATTCAAACATCTGAGGTATTTAAACAGCCTCACCACCCCCCACATTGAGTAAATTGATTGAAGTAATGCTCAGAAATGAAACCATCACTCTGAAAGGCAGGAGGGCCCATGGGCCAGGAGAAAGCAATTTGAATCTTATTTTCCTGGAGAGGTGCCTTTCTGCAGGAAAACAGTTTGTACCAGGTGACAACCAGGCTATTTATTATAAGCCAGGAAGAAGCAGAAATCCTTGTCATGGAACGTAAGCCACAGTTATTTGGTGACATTCCAAGAGACCATAAAAGGAAGGTCATACAACTAACCAGGATCCAAGGGGTTAATGTTTTTCCATGCCGAACAGTAGGGTCTCAGAAGTTTTACATTGAACAAAATATCTATATACAATATGACAGCAAGCAGGGCCGACTTTCAAGTCTCTGTGTAAACATCGCGGCCGACTTTGGGTTTTGGAGCTCTTACTCCTGAAAACCTTATATTTTATTTTCAAATGACATCCCTCCTGCCAAGAAGTTACATTTTTTTCCCTTCTTTAAATAAGCAGCAAGGGTGAAGGCATGATGAACAAATTTCGTTTTTTTTCTGCTCAGCTTTTTCCATCCTGAACACGGCCTCCACGGGGCCAGATGGCACCAGTGCAATTGCTAGTAAGTCAATACATCTGGCGACATTCCCAAAACATCCAGCTCCTACACAAAGCCTCTTTTCAGAGCATTTTCACTGGTACTAGTCTGCTATAAGCAGAACCGAATGTGTGAAAACAAAATAAAATTGAGCTCTTTCACCGCCCCGTGCTGCAGTTCCGTTTTCACTGCTCTTATTAATGCGACTGTCTCCTTGTCCAGCTTCTGCACCTCGACCTGAGGCTGATGAGCAGTGTGCCCCACACGAGGGCCTGCGCCGCAGCCTCCACGTCTGACTTGCTGACGCGCCTGGCAGTTCAAAGAGGCTGCGATCGCCCCGTGGGTCCTCGTGTTTCAGGCTGCCAGCTCATTTAGGAAATTATCTGCCGAAAAGAACCAGAAAGAGAGGCCAGCCTAGGAAGGAATCGGAGCCTGCCCCCATGCCCATCTTTCACCAGCAGAGTTTATGAGTTAGGCCTTCTCAGTGACCTCTGACCCCCAGAAGGACTGCGATCTGTTAGAGACCCGATGGTATGGCCACAAAAACTGATGCGATATGGCCACAGGGAGACAGAGAGAGACAGACAGACAGAGAGGGGTCTGCTGGAATGAGAGGTTTGTATGTAAATTTCAAAGCTGCCCCCGAGAAGTGACCCAGGTGGAATATGGCTCAGTAGTTAGACCTCCCTGGGTTCAATCCTGGTATTCCAAAAAAAAAAAAAAAAAAAAAGTGACCAAGGTAGATCTGTCCCCATTCAACCAGAACCCTCATCACTGAAATCTTAGCCCAGTAGAGATGTGGTCACCTGAGCTATTTTAGCCAGCAATTATTCATAATTCTGCTCAACTAAAATTTATTGAGTGTCAACAACATATCAGACTCCAGGATACATAAATATCAATATATACATGATTTCTACTCTCCAAAGTTTACTTCCATACAGTAAATTACTTATCAATTTACTCTGGTAGGAGGGAAATGATAAATGAGAAGCCAACGGAACATGCCTCGTCATTCCAGGAGGGATGAACACAATGCAGAAAATGAGTGAGTGGCTGTAACAGAAGGGAAAGCAATAAGAGCCGTAATGGAGGTGGCTTCTATAGGAGGAGCAGGGGCAGGAGCGGTCTTTGGCATGAACCTCAGGATAAGAGGGAGACCCACCAGCCATGCAAAGATCTGAGCAAAGACCTTCCAGGCTGAGCTGCTGCCTTGAGCAGAAACTCAGAGAAGGGAAAGAAATGAGCAGGAGACGTCAAGGAGGAAGCCAAGGACTCCGTTGGCCACAGGAGGCTAGGGCTGCTGCATCTCTGGTTCTTAAGGGAGACATCAGCTTGTCATACTGGAGTGGGGACAGTGACAGCACTGGCTTCTGATCGGGTAGAGGCCAGAGATGCTGCAAAACATCCTACAACACACAACATAGCCCTCAGCAACAAATCACCTGGCCCAGAGTCACTAGCGCTGCACCGCAAGCCAGCTGGAAGAATGGCAGAGGAACAATGAGAGACTCCGTAGGAGAATGGCGCGCTGCCACCAAAAGAACGCCCTGGAAAGCAGAATAAGATATGAAATTCATCCTGATCCTGACACAGTAACCAGCTTGGACAAGAGCATGTCCCCTTTGGGAAGAAAGACTACAAAATCTCAGTGCCACCATCCCACTTCCAAAATGTCCCCAAGAAGAGGCAGCACCCCACCCTCAAGCTTCCTGGAGCAACAGCCAACCTGCCATCACTGCATTTGCCCCTGGAAATGGTGGCTTTCCTTCCCCTTGTGACCTTTGAGTTCCACGCTGCTTGCGGGAAACGTAAATGGCAGGATACTCTCACATGTGTATATGGGGTCCTGGGGATGGGCTCGGATGCCATCCACAGGCAAAAGGTCTGCTGCAGGCAGGACAGCAAGTTCAAATCCTGGCCACGGTCAACCCACTGCTTCCACTTAGTAAGCAGCAGCAAGAGCAGCTCAATGGATCTAACACTAAACACTGCGACGCTCCACATCCTTTCTTCCATCATTCAGCGTCCCCAGGACCTATTCATCAATGGATGTGAAGATGACAAATGTCCCTTCCTATTATACCATGTGCACTTCCTTCTATGGCTATCAATTTCCTACACGTCCCTTCCAAGCTAATTCTACTCTGCTCTACCTCTCGTGGTCCCAATTTCCGTATCATAAAATATGTATATTAAAAAAAAGTGTCTCCCGTGTGTGTTAATATGTTGCTATGAAGCTGTTGATAAATCATTTCACATTGAAACTCCCATGGCTAGATTATAAATTCCTTAAAAAGAGAAACAATATCTGGGCATCTTTAAGAAGCTTTCCATTTAGTGGGGTCCCCATTCTGTCTCCCTTCCTTCGATTTTGCTGTAAAAGGGTTAAACTCTTTGAAATAGTCCGGATTTGTTTTATTAACATGAAGCACTTCTCTCTTTGAAGCCAAACACTAGAAGAATTTAACAAAGCATGTGGGGTATTTAGTATCTTAGCAAGAAATGAAAAACATATTCAAAAGGCATACCAATTGGAGATTTGGATTGTGGGCCCAGAAAAATCGAAGCTAGGCTGTAAAAATAGGGGCACACGTTACATTTGGCAGAAAGTGAGGAAGCAATTTGAAAGTCAAAAATGCAAAATTCGTAATGTCTCTATTCAAATTTTGCTAAGTACATGTTTCACCAACTCATTTCTTCGATTTCACAGAAACATTGAAGGTTGTTTCAGAATGCCACCACACTCTAAAGGCACAAACGATGGGAAAACTAGGGAACAATGTGTCAGCATCTGATCAAGTTGAAGATGCGATTCCTCCCTCCATGAGGGCCACCTCTACCGACAGGTTCACACGTGTGCTCCACCATATGCAAATGACAAGCGTGCAAATGGAGAGCAACGGCCCCTGGAAAGGTACATTAGCAAATAAACCATGCTTTAGTCATTTAGTGAAATTTTACTTAGCAAGTAAAATGAACTAAGTAGGCCTATGCATTTCAACAGCATTCATTTAAAGTTTAAAAGTATGTGAATATTGATTGCTTATGGATACCTATACGCACGGGTTAATGTATACAAACCAGACAGGAGAATGATATACACCAAGTCCAAGAGGTAGAAGCCATCTGGAGGCACTGAACAATGGTGACAACATTAATATTAAACAAAAGGACATTTAGAGTCAGCCATGGGAGGGTGCATGGACAAAGGACACCCATTTGGCTACATCTGTAGCATGCTCCTTTTGATGGACCCTAAAGCTAATGTGATGCTTACTGTCACGTTAGTAGGTAAGTGACTTGTTTTCTGAACTCTCATTTCTGTTGAAAAGAACAATCAAGTCTTCAAGTGTTTTAAAACCCAAAATGAAGCTAAGTTTCTAAAGTTAATTGCTACTCTCTTTGCATTTGAGAGCAAAGAGCATACCTCTCCGGGTCACCTCCCTGGTCACCTCAGACACCAGTTGCACAAGTATAAAATTGCCCCAGCTTCTCCCCTCTGCCTAAAAAACTAATCTCAAAGGCCCTCCTTTTGATTCTGAAGATGCTCAGCCTGTGAACAAGTGAAGCATGGGAAAAGCATCTGGGAAACACAAAACTGGATTTCTGCTTGGGTCGACTTTTGAAAACCAGAGTGAGCAAACATTTCTTCCAAAGTCATAGAACTGCGGTCCTGATGCCCGAGGGAACAGGAACGGTGCTGGCACTATCAGTGACAGCATCCACTGGGACCCAGTGAGCCCTGTGTTCCAGGCATTGCCCAAGCGCCCTCTGTCTTCACTAACCACATGGGCCACGTATCAGATGGGGACGCTCCTATAATCTATCATAGGTGTAGAGACTGAGCCACAAGGGAGGTCAAGTCACTTATCCAGCGTTACCCAGATGGTGATATTGGGGGTGGAGCAGTGGCTCAGAGACTGGAGCACTTGCCTGGCATGCGCAAGGTCCCGGGTTCAAAACCGAGCACCACATACACAACTAAGTGTCTGAGAAACAAAGACCAGATGGAAAATAAAATTCTTTCTTTCTCTTTCTCTCTCTCCCTCTCTCTTAAAAAAAAATACTATTGGCAATCTTGTAAGAACATTGGCCACAAAATCTCTAGAACTTTCCATCCACCCTGCAGTAAGCCACATTGGTCACACCGTTGGCCAGGTCCTTTAGTACTCTGTCAAGATACTATAGGAAGTTGGTTCAAACTGAAGAATTAACCCTCAGCATGCAGACACTGACTTGTACTTTCCTGCCAGCGTTTGGGGCACATGATCAGTTTTCTTGTGACTTTCCCCAGCCTTGCGTCTCAACCAGCACAAGACTTAGCATCCCCATTAGGATGGGGAGGATGAAAGCCAGCTCCATCCCTAGGGCACCAGAGGGAGAGCAGTAACAGAGAGGGAAGGAGTCCCAATTGTTAATCCAAATGTCTCATAACCCTCTGGAAATACCCATCTAGGCAGAATATAATAGCTTCCTATGAGGACAGGGAAAAGCTGCCTCATGCCTTAAAAATACTACGACCAGCTACCATTTACTGGTCCCCATTATGACCCAGGCACTGTCCCAGTCCCCCAATATTCTCCCTTAATAAGATAAAAACCCATGAGCTCAGCCCTAATGTCTTCCTAATAGAAATGAGGAAAATTCAGCTCAGAAGGTTAAGCACCCTGCAGAGCCTCACAGTGCCAGAGCTGGGATTCCAATGGGCTCTAATTTCCAGTCCACGCTCCTCCTTGCCACATCTGTGGCCTCTTCTTCCCGGGGTACTCGTGGGAGATCGAATGGTTTCCCCCAAAAGATGCACTCAACTCCTGGGCCCAGTACCTCTGAACATAGCCTTATTTGGAAATAGGATTTCTGTAGCTGTAATTACAGATCTCCATAAGAAATCTTCCTGGACTTAGGGTGAGTCCTAACTCCAATGGCGGTGTCCCTAAACAAGAAGAGGAAGAGACACGTCACATGTGGACATGGGAAAAGGCCACATGAAGAACTATGTGAAGCAAGGCAGAGACAACAGAAAAGCTGCCACACACCAACAGCTGCAGGCTCCTTGGAAGCTGAGAGGGAGGCCAGGCGCCAGGGCAGAGCCTCCCCCAGAACCTCCAGGAGGAGCTCACTCTCTGACCCTGTCATGAGTTTGGACTTCTGGCCTACAGAACTGTAAGCCAATAAATTTCTATTGTTTTAAGCCCACCAAGTTTCTGGAACTTTGTTGCAGCAACCCTAGCAAAGAAACACTCAACATTATAGGACCCAATATCTTTATAAACTTCATCAAGAAATCCTAGAAGCAACCACTGAAAGAGGCATCAGCTCCACAATTTAAGGCCCAGCTGGCTCTCCAAGAATGGGACAATTTAGCTCTTTTGAACACAATAGAAAGTGTGTGTTCCACAAAGGGCTTGCAATTTCTGCACAAGAGAGTTACAATTTGGTGGCATCTGGGGCTCTGTCGTGAAGGCGGAGAGTCTGATTCGTGTGACTGTCTGCTAAGACACGTTAACAACAAGGACGGGTCTGCGTGCTATCTCCTTCCCAGACCAAAAGGCGACATCAGGTCCTTGCGAACACTGGGGCACGTCATCCTCACACCACATCCTAAAATCTTCAGTCATAGTTGCAATACTTTCAGATAGACAGGCTTTGAACTCCAGCAAACCCACATGTTTAAACAACATTGCTTTGTGCTGAGCTCCAAGCTGTCAAAAGAAAAATGTAAGATGAGTCTGATTTCCAAGACCCCTCCACATGGCCCACTTGGAACTCTCCCCTGGGGAAAGAGTGAAATCACCCCAAAACTCTACCGCGTTTGGGGCCTGGGTGAGCATGGAAATGACAGTTATCAGGGCCATCCTGAGTGGGAAATCAACAGAAATGGGATTGGCAGTGACCACTGACTGTCTCGTGTCATAACAGCCGAGATTTCAGTTCTATAGTCTAACCACTTGTAAAATCAGCATCTTCGTGACATTTTTCTCATGTCCATCATGAGGTGCCAGGTTATTAAGTGAGGGAATCTTTAACTGAATTTAATCTGCAGACAGTGTTTTTGCACCCAAAATGGATTTGGGGTGAGGCTTCCAAATGAGAACATTGCCGTCAAGAGAGATTTCACTCACATCTCAAAAATCCAGAGATGCGGGGCTGGGGCGGTGGCTAAGTGGTTACGGCGCTTGCCTAGCTTGCTCAAGTACACAGGTTCAAACCCCAGCACCCACATACACAACTAAGTGTTGGAGCAACGAGGGCCATGTGAAGGGCTCAATAAAAATTGATTTTCTCTGTCTCTCTCTCTC